>APFE030584555.1:674-40638 GCA_000404065.3 Pinus taeda
AGAGAGAGAAGGGGGAAGAGAGAGGGAGGAAGAACGAGAGACAAGACTTGAGAGAGAGGATGAGAGTGATGGGGGGAGAAAGAGGATGAGAGTGTGTGTATGTGTGATGTGGGAAGAAAGATAGAGGTAGGAGAGAAAGGAAGAGAGAGGAAGTATGAGAGAGCAGAATTGAGAGAGAGAAGGAGAGAGGGAGGGAGATAGGAGGAGAGAAGGAGGGATAGGGAGGTGGAGTTGGAGGGGGAGAGTGGGAGGGAAGAAGAAATACATAGAGAGTGAGAAGTGGAGAGAGAGAGAGGGAACGACATGGGAGAGATGGACAAAGAGTGTGTATATTTTGGTGTGAGATAAAGAGACAAAGAAGGAGAGATGGAGAGAAAGGGGGAGAGAGGGAGGGATGTAGTAAAGGAGTGGGGCAGAGAGAGAGAGAGAAAGGAGAGAAGGAGGGAAAGACAGATGGAGTTGGAGGGGGGAGAGAGGGAGGTAAGAAGAAAGAAATAAAGAGATAATAGAGAGAGGGATTGATAAGGAAGATGGAGAGAGTGGGAGAGAGGAAAACATGAGGGAAGAGAGATACAAGCGGGGGAGAGGGAGAGAAGGGGAAGAGAGTGAGAGAGAGAGAGGGAGAGGGAGGGGAGCGAGGGATAGATATATAGATTGAAGAAATAGAATGTATGTTTTTGGGGTGATATAGAGAGACAAAGGGAGATAGAGATATACATGGAAAGTGAAGAGAAGGAAGAATAGAGAGATGGAGAGATAGAGGGAGGGACAGAGAGACTCATAGATATGGAGTGAGAGAGTATGTGTGTTTGGGGGGTGAGATAGAGAGACAAAGAATGAGATATGGAAGGAGATACAGATATATATGAAGGCGGAGAGAGCGAAGAATGTTTCTTGCATTAGATACATTGATTTTAGTGTAGATGGTGATTTCTAATCCTATTTGATTGCTTTCAGTAGCTACATTGACTTTAGTGTAGATGTTGATTTCTAATGATATTTGATTACTTGCACTAGATGCATTGATTTAAATGTAGATTATTTCTAATGATATTTTATTTCTTGCACTAAATGCATTGATTTTAGTGTGGATGTTGATTTCTAATCCTATTTGATTGCTTGCACTAGATGTATTGATTTCAATGTAGATGTTGAGATAGAAATGGGGGAGAGAGAGAAAGAGAGAGAGGGGAGGGAGGGATAGATAGATAGATTGGAGAAAGGGAGTGTATGTTTTGGGGGTGATATAGAGAGACAAAGGGAGATATATATAGAGATGTAAAGTGAAGAGAGGGAGGAAGAGAGAGATGGAGAGAGGGAGGGAGGGAAAGAGATATTGGTAGATATGGAGTGAGAGAGCATGTGTGTTTAGGGGGGTCAGATATATAGAAAAATAAGGCGATATGGAGGGAGATATAGATATAGATGGAGGGGGGAGAGACAAAAGAATATTTCTTTCACTAGATGCATTGATTTCAGTATAGATGGTGATTTCTAATCCCATTTGATTACATGCACTAGATGCTTTGATTTTAGTGTATATGTTGATTTCTAATTATATTTTATTACTTACAGTAGATGCATTAATTTCAATGTAGATGATTTCTAATACTATTTGATTTCTTGCACTAAATGCATTGATTTCAGTGTAGATGGTGATGTCTAATCCTATTTTATTGCTTGCACTAGATGCATTGATTTCAATGTAGATGATGATTTCCAATAATATTTGAATATTTGCACTAGATGCATTGATTTCAATGTAGATGATTTCTAATCCGATTTGATTGCTCGCACTAAATGCATTGATTTCAATGTAGATGGTGATTTCTAATCATATTTTATTCTTTGCACTAGATGTATCAATTTCAGTGTAGATCTTGGTTTATAATCTTTTTTTCTTACTTGCACTAGATGCATATATGTGAGTGTAAATTTTGATTTCTAATCCTATTTGATTGCTTGCATTCAATGCGTTGATTTCAGTGTAAATGATGTTTTCTAATCTTATTCTATTGCTTGCATTAGATGCATTGATTTTAGTGTAGATGATGATTTCTGATTTGATGTAATTGGATGTATAATGGTACATTAATTTTAAAGTGACTAGGTTAACATTGTGCATTGATTTCAGTGTAAGCACAAAAAATTATTGATAATACACATTAATTTTTTTGTTATAGTAATTCAACCTATTAATATTGAAGAAAAAGAGAAATAAGATATGATATTTACTTCAGTAGCTTGAGCTAAATAATTAAATGGTTTAACATGTCCTTTTCATATAATCAATTTGAAAAGATGACAAAAGTAACAAGGGTGACAATAAGAATATTAGAAGAAAATAGTTTGAGATTAATCATAATGGAGACTATTTGTAATTGACTATATTCTTATTATTCACATTTTTTATTATTCAAAACTATTACATTATCACTTTACATTCAAAATTTTCATTTTATCATCATTCATCATTAAAGTTATTAACAATATTTATCAACTCAAGAAACTAAGGTAACTAAGAAAATTGAAAATTAAAATGACCAGATTAATATCAGACACATTTATCATATTTAAAATGATTATATTAATATTAGATGAATTTACATATTATTGATAAAATTATATGCTCGTTAGATTTTATTTCGCCGCACACAACTAAAGCTAGCCTAGATCCATCTTAACTCTGGATCTATAAGGGCTAGAGAGGGATCAAATCCCTCGAGGTGAAAAATTTTCCTCAAGTTTTGCACTCAACTAAGAGGTTTGCACTTGAAGAGATTTGATCCATCTCAGGGCTTGATAGATCTGGAGTTAAGATGGATCTGGGTTGGATTAGAAATCATCTACATTGAAATCAGTTCATCATGTGCAATAAGTATTCTTCTGTATCTCCCCTATACACACACACACACACACACACACACACACACACATATATATATATATATGCCTCCCTCATTCCTTCTTTGTATCTCTATCTCATCCCCCCAAACACACAAGCTCTCTCACTCCATATCTATCAATCCCTTTGTCCCTCCCTCTCCCTCTCCATCTCTCTCTTCTTCCCTCTCTTAAATTTCCATCTATCTCTCTATCTTCCTTTGCCTCTCTATATCACCCACAAAACATACACTCTCTTTCTCCAATCTATCTATCTATCCCTCCATCCTCCTCTCCCTCCCTCTCTCCATCTTAGATCCATCTTAACTCCAGATCTATCAAACGTCGAGAGGGGTCAAATTTCTTTGAGGTGAAAACCTCTTTTTTGAGTGAAAAACTTAAGGAAGGGTTTGCACCTCAATACATTTGATCCCTCTCGGTGCTTGATAGATCTGGTGTTAAGATGGATTTAGGCTGGTTTCAGTCATGTGCGGCCAAAGAAAATCTAACGAAGAGATGATTGATTTTAATAATAATGTGTAAAATCATCTAATATTAATATAATGATTTTAAATATGTTAAATATATCTCAGGTTAATCTGGTCATTTTAATTTTAAATTTGCTTAGTTACATTAGTTTGTTGAGATGATAAATATTGTGAATAACTTCAATGATGAAAAATGATTTGATGAATGATAGAAAATGTGAATAATAAGAATATAGTAAATTATAAAGGGAGAGGGATCCATATTAACAATGGAGTTAAGATGGATATTTAAGATATTTAAAATATGATGATTGATTTTAGCAAGTTATATTTCATAATTTCATTTTTAAATTTTATTAGTAAATATATAAAAATATATATATAATGTGTAAA
Source organism: Pinus taeda (assembly GCA_000404065.3). Classification (NCBI taxonomy): domain Eukaryota; kingdom Viridiplantae; phylum Streptophyta; class Pinopsida; order Pinales; family Pinaceae; genus Pinus; species Pinus taeda. Next base: position 4,439 of record APFE030584555.1, read on the forward strand.
ATCATCTAATATTAATATAATGATTTTAAATATGTTAAATATATCTCAGATTAATCTGGTCATTTTAATTTTAAATTTGCTTAGTTACATTAGTTTGTTGAGATGATAAATATTGTGAATAACTTCAATGATGAAAAATGATTTGATGAATGATAGAAAATGTGAATAATAAGAATATAATAAATTATAAAGGGAGAGGGATCCATATTAACAATGGAGTTAAGATGGATATTTAAGATATTTAAAATATGATGATTGATTTTAGTAAGTTATATTTCATAATTTCATTTTTAAATTTTATTAGTAAATATATAAAATAATTAATGTTATATTATATATATATATATTATATATATAGATATTGGAGAGAGATGCGAGAGAGAGAGAGAGAGAGAGAGAGAGAGAGAAGAGAGAGAGACAATTAGGTAAGGGAAGCAAGTGAATCACTTCATCACTCTACTCAACCATCCCTACACCTCCCTGCCCTTAAACTAAACTAGTGTATGTCAAATGGTCATTTTTAATTGTCCTTTTCATGCATATATATTAGCAAATAGCCTCCCTACCCATAGACTAAACTCGTGCAAGTCAAATGGTCATTTTAATTGTTGTTTCGGTGTATATATATTAGGAAAGACCCAATGATTATTAACCACAGATGGAGTGAAAACTCCTTGTGGCCACCTACTCATCGAGCCTAATCATAGAGCATTCTTCCAGAGACTTGAACCTTGGTGGATGGGTTGGGAAGCAACAATCCCAACACCTATAGCTAAGAACCATTGAATTTAATATTTTTTAAGGGAAGAGCATGGAGGTAGGGAAAGACAAAAACGAGGTGAATCCACACCCATCCCTACCCTTAAACCAACCCCCTATTCATCAAATGACCAATTTCATTGTCTCTTTGGTTTAATATTTTTTTAGGAAAGATCATGATGGAAGGAAGGGATAAAAGGAGCTAAATTATCAGGAGGGGTGTTTTTTATTTTTATTATTTTTAACTAATTCATACTTTTATTGCTTTGGGAAAGGGAATGATCAAATCAGGTGTAAAGTAGTGTGGAAGGGAAATAGGTTAATAAAGTTTTAACTTCATCTTGTTTTTATTATGGTTTTTTGGTGTCTTTATTTATCTCCACTATCTTCTTCTTATTTTGTTTTTAGCTTTATGTATTTGTAAGTGCACTTACTATGCAGTTAAGTGCAATAAACCTGATATAGAAGAAAATATGGTCCAAAATAATTTAGCTACTGAAGGAAAATACATAATACAACATTGTTATAATTCATCAATACTGTGAATCAATATGCCCCATGAAATGTCCTAATGTAAGTTTCACTGTGAAATCCCTGTTGTCTAGCTAATGTAGACCTGGGTATCATTAATATTTCCTTAAGCCGCTTCATTTTTATTCTAAATCACTAAATTTCCTCTCTTGTAGCTATTGTCAAATCGAAACACCTAAGCCAGATGTCAGCAACGATTTGGCAGCAATCTCTTCGATAAATTCTTCAATATTTTTGTCTGAGGACCATCCTTCCGCCATTGTCTCCCTATCTAATGTCTTCCACTGTGAAGCATTCTTCCTCATCTCAATTCCTTTCTTAGTTTCCATGACCATTCTGATACATTTCTCCACTTCCTCCTTCACCACCAGTCTGTCAGCTAATCGTTTATTCACTCTCAATCCCATCTTCTATTTCCTTTCAACCCATGTGGAATTAGTGATTTCATCACTCCACTGAGGAACCACTAGGATGGGGACCCCCAAAATAAGGCTTTCCAGCATCGAGTTCAATCCAGAATGGGTCATAAATGCACCCACGGATTCATGAGAAGGAACTTTGCAGCTTTTGACACCATGGATGATGCGGGAGCATCCGAGTGAAGAGGCGACGACTCAGAGATGTTTTTTATTTTCATTTTATCTTGACAGGTAGGGAAGAAAACATTTGAAATTTATGTTTCATTTAGTTTCATTTTGTGTCATTCCTTTAAGGATGAATCAGCCATTGTTAGTTTTTTAAATTAGAAAAAATAGGATTAGTTAGGAACTTGTTTGAGGAAACTATTTAGTAACCGAAAAATAATTGAGGAACAATTCCTCAAACTGTAAAGGAACTGCTAACAATGTATTGAAAACAAACAAATCAAATATGATGGAGGGACTTCCATCGAGAGAGGGGGAAAATATAGAAAATGAATTTACAGTTTGTTTCTCTTTAAGTATCTGTGTAAAGCAAATGAGTCCAATATCTCTATCATAAAGAAAAGAAAGGCATTTTTGTTTTTCTCCTCTGTCTACATGTTTCAAATATGGTTGTAACTAAAATAGTGGAGAATTTTCATTGAAAAGAAGAGAATGATACTCAAGTCTCATGACTGAAGGCATTCAGGACCAAGAACCAAACAAAGGCATAGCCCAACAAGATATCACATCTTTCTCAACAAAATAAAGACCCAAGTACAAATGTCATATAGTAAAAAAGCACGCCTATGCTTTTCGTTTCATTTTAAAGTTTTAACAATTCGATATACAGTTCTCAAAGTAAAATCCTAGTTCAATATACATTTTTCAAAACAAAACCTAGAGGGTTTCAAAACCCATAGAAGCTAGAAACCAACATTTATGCAGGCTCAAAACAAGCTGAAAGCATTATGCAAGCTCAGAACAAACTGATAGCAAGCGTTTGAAACCCACGAAGCCATACAAATAAAACAGAGGAAACGAGAACCAACAACTTGTGCCAATTAAAGAAAATGCAAGCAAAGTTAACTAGGCAAACATGGAGGTATCCTACCTCATTTTTCCCAAGCCGTAAAGACTCCCAAGGGCGAGGCCATGGAGCAGCAATCTCTAGAACCGACCTGCACACCACCACAAAAACAAGATCGAAGTCAACAAAATCAAAATGACAAATGAAACAAGGTGACAGAGAGTAGTTTAAGAAAGGGAAGAACATGGGTTTACCACGAAGGAGTCTTTTCCAAGATAGAGGTTGAGAACCAAGTCTTTAGCCAAAGGGACTCTCCCAGTGAGAGCACCATTGATGAGTTTTACTTGCTCACGAAGGGTTCAGAGAGTTAGAATCAATAAAATAAATTGTAGAATTGAAACCAGAAAACAATCTCACCTAGAATAGTGTTTGTTGAAGCCGCCCACAGTAGTAGCAAGAGAAACACCTTTGGATACATAAGCTAGGTCAATTTCGGGACTAATAACCAAAACCACTACAAGCAGAAACAAATGAAACTTAAACCAAAGAACAGAGAGCAAGAGGGAACTCATAGAGAGTAAGCCAACTTGAAGCCTCCATGGAACAAAAAACAAATCACCCCAAGGAACAAACAAAGGCACAACATACATACCAAGTTGAACCCGACCCAAAATGCACAGAAAACAAAATGGAAGTTGACGTGTAGTTTTACCCCAACAGGTGGAAATGAATTTAATTTGTGGAACCGAGGCCAGTACATAGGTTCATGCCTAATACATTAAAGGTTCATTAAACCCTTGCACCAAAACCTTGATTCCCTTTATTCAGAAGATACGTAATAGTGCGCTTTGGTAGCTCATCGTCCCTCTTGGGATCACCACCAATTTTTGGTATCAAAGCAGGTTGTCCTTTTCTCTCAGTTAAAAAAAAAGAATTGGAGGTAGGAAGAAGGGGTCGAGGAAGAGGCCTCAGAAGAGTAGCAGATGTAGGGGTACGAGAAGAAATTAGGAATTTAACTACACGTTTGGTAGTAGTGGAAGCAGGAAGGCGTAGAGATCCGGAAGGTGGGGATGATAGTGAGGAGGAAAACATAGCCACAACAGATGGGTCAGATGACGAAGGACCTGAAATTAAACTATTGAGGTTAGTTTTCTTTTCTAGCAGCAAGCCAAGACCAGAGCTCTCTAATTACGATGGTAGTCTGTCCACAGAGGCATTGCTAGACTCGATAATTGAGCTAGATAAATATTTTGAGTATGAAGAAATTAATGAAGACAAGAGGATCAGGTTTGCTGTCAGTAAATTGAAGGGACATGCAGCTCTATGGTGGGATAGGGTACAGGTAGAAAGGAGGAGATTAAACAAACCATTGATTAAAAAATGGGACAGAATGGTTGCTAGGATGAAGAGCAAGTTTTTGCCTAAAGATTATCAAATTGCCCTTTATAGACAACCTGAAGCAGAGAATGATGACTGTAAAGGAGTATACTGAAGAATTTTAGAAAGTTAGCTTAAGAGCTGGTTATGTCTAAGACACCCCTGAGAAAATAACGAGGTTTTTAAATGGTCTACAGATGGAAATCCTAGACAAAATTAGTATTCTTTCCCCTAAGGCCATAGAGGAAGCTTATCAAAATGCTTTGAAGGTGGAGGAAACGTTTGCTAGAAAACAAAATGCAGAAGAGGACGTGGTTCTGGTAGATTTTGGGGATAGATCTTTGGCACAGCTAGGATTGCCAGCAACAATAAAGAGGGCAGTAGTTCGAAGACTTTGTGATAGAATGAAAGGGAAGGTAACACTAGAGGAGGAAGGTCATACCAGTGAGGAAGAGGTAATTGCAGAGGCAGAGGAAATTCCTATCAGTGTTACAAGTGTCACAAGTGGGGAGACGGGTCCTTTGAATGTCCTGAAAATGAACAAACTGGGCAGAGGGGAGCATATGTCACTCAACCCGATGAAGTGGAAGCACTACCACAGGAGGTGGAAAATATGCCAAAGACTGGGGAAGCCTTGCTGTTAAACAGGGTGTTATTTAAACCAGCTAAGGAAGTAGCTGATCAGACAGAGAGGAAAGTATTGTTCCAGAATGTATGCAAGTCGCATGGGAAATGTTGCAAACTAATCATAGGCAATGGAAGTACCAATAATCTGGTAGCTGCAGAAATGGTGGGAAAACTGGGTTTGAAGAAGTTGAAGCAGTCGACTCCATATAGGGTGGCTTGGTTGCAGGCCATCAACTGTTGGTCAATGAGCAGTGTGAAGTAGAGTTTCATATTGGCAAGTACAAGGACAAGATGACTTGCAATATCATGCATATGGAGGTGTGCCATATTCTGTTGGGAAAACCATGGCAGTAGGACAAGAAGGTCGTCCATGACCGGGCAACAAACTGTTACAAATTTGTTAAAGATGGGATAAAGCATACCCTAGTGCCCATGAAGGAAGAGGAAGCTGCAGAAACCAGTGGCACAAAAGCACTACTGTTAGGAGGAAAAGAGTTCTTGCGAGAAATGGAGGATGATGAGGTGAAGTATGTAGTTGTATGAAGGCCAAAACTAGTATTGATCCATATTGAAGTCATCGAATTACCTAAAGAAATACAAGACATGCTGCAAGAGTTTAGTGATATTGTGGTAGATGATCTACTAGACAAATTACCACTGAAGCGGAGCATTAGTCACCATAGTGATTTTATTCTAGGAGCCAGTTTTCCAAACAATGCTACCTAGGGATGAGTCCGAAAGATAATGAAGAAATCCATAATCAAGTGTAGGAATTGTTGGATAAAGGACCGATTAAGGAGAGTTTAAGCCCTTATGCAATTCTGATTGTTTTAGCTCCCAAGAAAGGAGGTGAGTGGTGAATGTGCATGGATTCCCAGGCCATTACCAAGATTAGCATCAGGTACAAGTTCCCTTTACCTCAGGTGGATGATATGATGGATTGTTTGAGTGGAGCAGCATACATTTCAAAGATAAACTTGAAAAGTGGTTACCACCAAATCAGAATTCAAGAAGGTGACGAGTGGAAGACAACTTTCAGGAGTAATGAAGGCTTGTACGAATGGCTGGTTATGCCATTTGGATTGAGCAATGCCCCTAGCACATTCACGTAGTTGATGATTGATATGTTGAAGGAATTCATTGGGAAATTTGTGATTGTATATTTGGATGATATGCTTATATTCAACAAAATGAAGGAGGAACATTTTCGACACGTGAGGTATGTATTGGAAAAATTACAGCAGAATAAATTGCTGATAAATTTGAAGAAATGTTCTTTTTTCCAAAAAGAATTAATTTATTTGGGATTTGTGATTTCCGAGAATGAACTAAAAATGGATCCAGAAAAGGTTGAAGCCATAGTTAGCTGGCCATCCCCCAGAAGTTTGTTTGAGGTACGAAGTTTCCATGGATTGGTGAGTTTTTATCGGAAATTTATTAAAAATTTCAGTGGGATTTGTGCACCCATGCTGGGCACCCTTAAGAAGACAAATCAACATTTCCATTATACAGAAATGGCAGAGAAGAGTTTTCAACTGCTCAAAAGGAAAATTATTGAAAAACAGATTTTGAGGTTACTAGACTTTAACAAACTTTTTCAAGTTCATCGTCATGCCAGTGGGATAGCCATTGGTGTAGTGCTCAGTCAAGAGAACAAGCCAGTAGCCTATTTCAGTGAGAAACTAAATGAAATCATACAGAGGTACACATCTTATGACAATGTATTTTACATAGTGGTTCAAGCACCTAAGCATTGGAGGCACTACATGTTGACCAATGAATTTATCTTGTTTTCAGATAATTATACGTTGCAGTATATTATGCAGCAACATAAGCTGAACCATAAACATGGGAAATGAGTGAAGTACTTGCAGAGTTTTACGTTTGCGTTGAAACACATCAGTGGTCAAGCCAACAAACTGGCAGATGCATTAAGTAGGAGGAATTTGATCGTACAGGAAAGTACGATACAAGTATTAGGATTTTAACATTTTAAGGACTTGTATGAGGTAGATGCAGATTTTAAGGAAGCTTATGAAGCTAGACAAAATCCATTGTTGAGAGATAACAGTTCATGGCTGGACTATAATATATAGGAAGGGTTGTTATTCAAAGGAGGGTAGTTGTGTATTTTGGAATGTTGTATGAGAGAGAACTTAATCCATGAAAAGCATAATGGAGGTTTAATCCGACATTTTGGCATAGACGAGACATTGGATCAATTGAGTCACTTTTACTATTGGCCGAAGATGCGTAGAGATGTATAGAGGTTTCTGACTAGATGTAAAGTGTGTCAGCTTGCAAAGGGACACAGCCAGAACATGGGTTTGTATACACCCTTACCTATTCCGAACAGACCATGGGACTCTATTAGTTTGGACTTTGTCTTAGGTCTGCTGAAGACACAATGGGGATTTGATTCCATCATGGTGGTGGTGGATCATTTCACCGAGATGGCACATTTCATTCCATGCAGGAAAACCAGTGACGCCACACATGTAGCACATTTTTTCTTTACCGAGATAGTCAGATTACATGGCTTGCCAAAGTCTATTGTTTTGGATTGAGAAGTTAAGTTTACAGGACATTTTTTGCAAAACCTATGGAAAAAATTAGACACCAAACTAAACTTGAGCTCAGCTTATCACCTGCAAACCGATGGTCAAACTGAAGTGGTGAACCGAAGTCTGGGGAACTTGTTGAGGAGTTTTGTTAGAGAAAATTCTTGAGAGTGGGATCATGTGCTTGCATAAGCGGAATTTGCTTATAACGAATCACCCAACTAAAGCACGTGCAATAGTCCTTTCGATATCCTATACGGAATGCACCCATGTGGAGTACATGAGTTACGGGATTTGGGATAGTTGGAGCACAGGAGTGTTGATGGTGAAGATTTCGCAAAGGCAATCTGCGATCTTCATGAATAGGTGAAATTGAAATTACAGGACAATAGCCAAAGATAGAAGAAAAAGGAAAATTTGAAAAGATGGGAGGTACAATTCAAAATAGGAGACCTGGTATTAGCACACCTACACAAGGAAAAGTTTCCTAAAGGCGAATACAACAATTTGTAATGGAAAAAAATCAAGCCTTGTAAGATTCTTTAGAAGTTTTCTGCAAATGCTTATGAATTGCAGCTACCCCCAAGTATTGGAATTTCACCCATTTTTAATGTGGTAGATCTATACCCCTACACTGCGGCAGTTGAAGAAGACAATTCGGAAAGATGAACATGGGACACCCAGAAAGAGAATGATTCATGCATTAAGAAAATTCCCTCACCATAGCATTTAGAGATCGAACAGATCGTAGATACTCAGGTGGCCAGACGAACTCGAAGGAAGGAATATTTGTAGTACCTAGTCAAGTGGAGGGGTCATCCTATTGAAGATAGCTTATGGTTAGATGTTGGATAGATTCAAAGTGTCGGGTGCTCTATTGAAGAGTTCATGGATAGGAACCATGAGTTTGATTTACCCTGGGAGCCTGATGCAGGAGCATCTGAGTGAAGAGGCGACAACAGGGAGATGTTTTTTTATTTTCATTTTATCTTGACATATAGGGACAAAAAACATTTCAAATTTTTATTTCATTTAGTTTCATTTTGTGTCATTTTTAATTAAGGTTGAATCAACCATTGATAGTTTTTTAAATTAGAAAAAATATGATTAGTTAGGAACTTGTTTGAAGAAACTGTTTGGTAACTAAAAAATAACTGAGGAACAGTACCTCAAATTGTAAAGGAACTACTGACAATGTATTGAAAAGAAACAAATAAAAGATGATGGAGGGGCTGCCATCGAGAGAGAAGGAAAATACAAAAAACGAACTTATAGTTTGTTTCTCTTTAAGTATCTGTGTGAAGAAAATGAGTCCGATATCTTTGTCATAAAGAAAAGAAAGGCATTTTTCATTTTTCCCCTGTGTCTACATGTTTCAAATATTGTTGTAAGTAAAATAGTCGAGCGTTTTCATTGAAAAACAAAGTGAATGATACTCAAGTCTCGTGACTGAAGGCATTCACGACCAAGACCAAACAAAGGCACAACCCAACAAGATATCACATATTTCTCAACAAAATAAACACGGAGGTATAAATGTCATATAGTCAACAAGCACACCTGTGCATTTGATTTCACTTAAAGTTTAAACAATTCGATATACAATTCTCAAAGTAAAAACCTAGTTCATATACCTTTTTCAAAACAAAACCTAGAGGGTTTCAAAACTCACGGAAGCTCGAAACCAACGTTTAGGCAGGGTTAGAACAAGATGACAACATTATGCAGGCTCAGAACAAACTAACAACAAGGGTTTGAAACCCACAAAGCCATACAAATATAACAGAGGAAATGAGAACCAACGAATTGTGCCAATTAAAGAAAATGCAAGCAAAGTTAAGGGGCATCACTATTTCCCCTCCACCTATAGGACAACCCGGACCATCATTAATCCACTTACCTACCCCACGTGGATAGTATTCTAGTGTTAGTCATGTACTTATGACAAATTATATGGATAGCAAAATCCCTCAACTAGGTACTCCTTTATCTATCTAGACACTCCCTCCTCAACCTCAATTGAGTCAAGGGGGCACATTTTATCATGGGGGAACCAGTATTTTCACCCCCAAACTAATATCCCTTATGGAATGCCACCATATATGACTGTTCCACCATAACAAGGAGGTTGCTATCTAATAAATCCTATGTATCATGTTGGAAACAAAAGGATGGTAGGACCTTAGGGTCCTTCAAGTCATACTTCATCACCCTGGTCAGACTTGGGGGCACCAAACACTTTTCCTTTTTTCGCAACATTTGATATCCCTGACCTGTATAAACTTACTAATGACGCCATCTACCATAACTTGCTTCGCCCCCTATCCCGCACAAAATAGCTACCGGCATCCTGAATTTTGAAGGGAAACAAGGGGATGATTCAGGTACACAAGTCACCACCTACCATCTATGGTGCGTATCGAACTCCATGGTGGATGACAATATCCGGATCTGGCTCTTCCCCACTAGATGACAATATCTGGATCTGGCTCTTCCCAAATTTCCAAGGATGTTGCCTTAGGTGGTGCACTCACAAAACACCTATCCATTCGTGGTGCACTGTTATGAAACAATCTCAACAAAAGATAGAAAAGATAGATCAACGTCTTAGAATTCAGCCTCTTCGAGGGGGCAACCTCCTTTACATTACATAAATGAACAATTCTTGGATGATACAAATGAAAATACCTCCTTTCTATATATAGGAGTCTAAGGGGTCATTATATAATGAGAGCCTACATAACAATAATAATGTAAGGGCACAATAATAACAATAGTGGGCTTCTATGGCGCAAAATAGTAACAATATGGGCACTACATGGGTACATCAATATAATAAGGGGGTTGTACTAATAATAATAAGGGGTTACGCTAGTAGTATAGGGGCCTAACAGAAGGCAAGCTTGTGAGAGCGACTCTAGGTTTCTGGACGCTGTTGTAGAGTCCAAAGATTGTCTTACCTTGACATCCCTTTTTTCCTATATTTCCTCTCTTTTCCTACACTTATCACCTAAATAATGAAATAGACACAAGGTTTTGTTAAAGGTAAGCATTTACATGTCTTCTTCTTCATGTTTGTCTATATACCCTATTGTTTTGTTAAAGAATGCATTTGGCTACGGAATTGGTCTGTTTCTGCAGCTAATCCAGATTTTTGCAGCCGCCTCCATTGTTTACAAGGTTCAGAAGCTCGAGCTCAGTGAAGAAAGGTACAGATGGATAAGGAATGGTACCCTAGTGGATTCCTTCCTATTCCCTCGAACCAATTCATCAAGATGATCGTAGGATATCACGGTCAAACCCCAAAGTCAACTACAAGATTGTCGCTGAGACAAAATCTGAGTTTCAACGAAATCTTATTGATTTTATTTCGGAATAGAAAATCAAATGTTTAGCAATATGGTTTAATTGAAATAAAGATATTTAGGCTTAAAATGCTCATATTGTTATGCCAAAGACTTATTATAAAAACTATGGCCACACTGTGTTTTGGGTGTGCGCCAGATGATGTAATTTTTGAAAACAAGTTGTTAAGTTTCATTTTTGAAAGTAATAGACTTGGTTTTATGTTTGTATGCGCTGCGTTGATTGGAGATTGTGGACTGATTCGTGGAGGGCCCCTACGATCAGTAACAGGTCTTTAATCGATGGCAATTAGATTTCTTTCATTACTTGAATACTTTGTTTTGTGTGAATAAATGCAGTATTATGAGTTCGCCAGTGAATCGTTTTATGCATGAGCAATTCCCTTTGCTTTACACCTAGTTTAACTCTACTATTTGATTTAAATTTAAATCTGGTACAATATGGTTATTTTCATTTGATTTTTATCTAGTGTAGTCCAACTATATTTACTTCATAGCATAGTTGTTGTTCATAATGTCTTGTTTGGATGAAATTGAATAAGTAAAAGCGTGAGAGTCTTCTCCTTAGAAATTGAATTCAGAAAATATTCCTTTACAATTTGATAGAATAGATTTCTCTTGCACTTAGTAAATTAGAGTTGCAACATAAAAATTCAAGACAAAAATCCAAAACAGTCTAACACAAGTAAAATCTAGAATCACTCTCATATCATGTATAAACTGATTCAACAGAGAATAACTCCTAGGAAATTAGCTGATAACTTTAGGGATTGAGACATTAATATAATTAACGACACCATCTCCATACTAATATTAAGTTTAGATCCTAACAAGAACATAACGACATAAGAAATAACTTCTAGCACATATAGTGCACCTGTACTTCATCAGTATACCTACCCTGGTTGGTAATTTATGATTGAAAATTTAAAGACATTAAATTGGCCAAACATTTTGGCGCGGTTTCTCGGTAAGTACAAATAGAAGTTAAGAAAAAAAATCAAAACATGATATGCGTAGGGATAAAGGCTCTAGAGGTAGATTTGTAGGGTGGGGAAGAAGTTTAATTCCCACAAATCCACTCACTTCACCACAATTTTGAGAATCCACACCACCTACTCAAACCTGAATTCCATTTAGAGGTTGATAAAGACTTCCTGAAATTTCAAGATCAGAAATCCAATCTAGAACTTCACCCACTTCCTCTACTGAAGCTGTAATTCAAGAAATCCTACATCCCCAACTACAGTAGTAATTTTTCTATCCTCCACTGGTGAGAAAATTTTGGGAGAAAAATTATAAGTTCCTAGTGAAGAAGAGGAACAAGAAATTTATTTTGAACAACCATTAATAGAGGAATTAGAAAGATTAAAAGAAAACTATATTAGTCCCGAAGAATCTATCATGGCTGAAGAAGGGGAAGGAGAGGCACACAATGTCCATGGCAAGGAAAATAGGATTGGAGGAGGTAGGGGTAGAGGTAGAGGTGGAGATAGGAATAGATGAGGGGGTAGAGGTAGAGGAAAACAAGATCCTTTTGAATTTCCTATTATTGATCAAGATACATCCCTCACAATGAAAAATACATCACCCTCAATTCTTCCTAATATCTACGGAAAAAGAAACGAAGGCCCAAAGACATTTCTCTTCAAATTTGAAGTATTATGCAGATCATATGACTATCTGCATGATGCTCAAAAATTAAAATTGTTCCCCGGTACATAAAAAGACTCAGCATTAAAATGGTTCATGAGTTTAGGAGTGCATTCTATATCAACATGGGGACAAATGAAAGAGGATTTCTTAGGCAAATATAGGGATTATTGTATTCCTAGTAACCTTAAAGATTAAGTCTTCAAAATGACAAAAAAGAACATGAAAATCTTGAAGATTTAGTAGAAAGGTTTGTCTACAATGTTAAAAGAGCAAAAATGGATAATTTGGATGAAGAAACCTTAAAAGCCCTCTTACTCAGAGCTATTAAAGATGAGTGGATCAATCTCCTTAACCTAACTGGGAAGGGAGACATTTCCCAACTACCATTTGTAGATATTTGTAATCTATGTGTACATATCTCAAGGGGTAAAGCATGAGTTGGAAGAAGTCCTAGAGACCCTCTCTTGTCAAGAATTAATAAATCCGTAGTTGGAATAGTCAGCAGGACAGGATTAGGAAACTTGCTTGATACCTTTAAGATAGATATTTTAGGGAGCCTAAGTAAGCAGATAGACAACCTTAAAACACAAAACAAGAAAAATTCTGAAAATGCTGCATTATCTATCTTCTGTCCTAAATGCCGAAAGAAACATTCTCTAAGAGAGTGTCCCTTAAATTCAAAAGCCACTGAAAGTTGTGTCATATGTGCAGATAATCATGATATGAAAGAATGTCCTTCTCTACCAGGTCTTAAGGCTGTATTTAACGATGAGGGGATTCCAAAACAAGTAGATTCTCTATACTTTATAGCCAAGAGACCATGGAAAAATCCCCAACCAAATCAATCACAAGGATTCATACCACAACAATTTTCTTAGTCTTCAAAAAATAATTGGAATCTAGCTTGGCAGCCTTGGGCTTAGCCATAGTCACAACCTTTGAATGAAGGATGGCAAAATCCTTATGGAGCCTATGCTCAATCTCAACAATACTCACCATCCTACCCTCCACCACAATTTCCACCACCATCTAATCAAATTTCCCAAGCTAACCAATTACCACAAATTCCAGTTTAGAATCAAAACCCACAGCTCTCCCTACCATTTCCACAAAAACCAATTCGATTACCTGCTCAACCGCTTTAGAATCCTAATAATAAATTACCACAACAACCTATGTACAACATGTAGGGGAAAAATCCTAAAACTTATGTAATAAATCCACTGGACCTAAATAATGCCCAATTAAGGTTTGGAAGAGTGTTACCAAGAAAATCCCCTGTTGTCATTCAAGAAACAAGATCCAATATTCAAAAACACAAAAACCAATCAGAAGAAGGGGAGACCTCTCTCCCTCATAAAGAGAATAAACAAACAAAATATGTTCCAATAAATACTCCCATCATAGAACAATCCTCGGTATCAATTAGACCACCTTTCCCTGAACGGTTGAAAATTGATGAAGGAGTAGAAAAACAAATTATCTTAAAATATTATATTATTAACTTAATATTATTAAAATAATAATTATATTAAATTTCTTTAATATAATTAATGTAATTATGGCCTAGGTCCTAGAGTCAAATATAGCTGTTATGTAGCCGTTGGAGTCTTCTGCTCAGTCTATTTAACTTGCTAAGCCAGATCTGTTTCTTCAACTTGTCCTGACGATGAACCACACTGGTTGGTTCGAAACACGTCGACAATGATCTTTTTATGTGATTTACGCAGAAGCTCTTTTTACAAATATGATGGATCACAGAAGCCTCAATTCTACAACAAATTATCTTGCCTGATTATAATATGATGGATGAATTGAGAAATGTCTGTATTAAGATTCCTTTATTACAAGCCATAAAAGAAATACCAATTTTTGCGAAAACAATTAAGGAACTAAGTACACAAAGATCAGGAAGAAAAAGAAAATACATAAAAATAATTCAGTTAGTTGGAAAAATTGCAGACATTATGATGGGGAAGACGACAATTTAAAAATATTTAGATCCAGGAAGCCCCATTGTAAAAATTCACATCAATGGAACTAAAATACCAAACACACTGATTGATCTAGGAGTAGCCATAAACATAATGAGTAAACAATTTATGGACACACTTAGGCTTCCTAACCTTCAATACAAACCAACCTTATTGCAATTAGCAGATAGGTCTGTGATTAAACCTGATGGCGTGTTGGAAGATGTTTGTGTATCCTTAGATTCTTGGGAATATTCTGTCGATTTCATGATCTTAACTCCCAAGAATAATTTATGAGGACATCCACTAATTCTAGGAAGACCTTGGTTAGCTACAGTTGATGCTTTCATCGGTTGTAGATCAGGTGACATGTTTATCTCAGATGGAAATTCTACAAAGAAATTTACATTATACCCTCCTGCAAGGACAACAATAGATACATGAACTAAAAATGGATAGAATATGAAGAAGATATACAACCTATTTTTACTACTGAACAAATAAGAGAGGAAGAGCAAATTTTAACTCTATTGGAAAATAATGAATCTTCCTCACATTATGATCGTAGTCACAATGAGTATCTCTCATCTAAGCAGGTATCATTGCTCTCCATGTAAAAATTTGGGAATTCCTCGATAGAAATATTTCCAGGGAAAACCTTGAATGTTAATAAAAACCTTGAAGAATTCCAAAAGAATCAATTGATAGAAATTTTACAGAAACATTCTTCTGCTTTTGCATTGGAATACACTAACATGGGAGGGATTGATCCTAAAACTTGCATACATCATATCTACATTGAACATAATGCAAGACCGATTAGACAACCTCAACGGAGAATGAACCCAAATTTAAAAGAAATTGTTAAGGAGGAGTTGCAGAATTTGTTAAATGTAAATTTCATCTATCCGATATCCAATAGTTAGTGGGTTTCACCCCTAGTAATCGTTCCTAAGAAAAATTGAAAATGGAGAGTATGCATCGATTACATGGAACTAAATAAAGTAACATTAAAAGACCACTTTCCACTCTCTTTTATAAATAAGGTCTTAGACACATTAGCAGGGAAAAAATATTTTTCCTTCTTGGACGGGTTCAGTGGATATAACTAGATTCAGGTAGCCCCTGAAGATCAAGATAAAACCACATTCACTTGTCCAAGGGGAACTTATGCTTAACGAGTACTTCCCTTTGGATTATGCAATGCTCCAACAACGTTCCAAAGAGCAGTCCTCAAAATTTTCTCTGATCTTATTCATGATTGTGTGGAAGTGTACATGGATGATTTCACAGTTTATGGATATTCTTCAATGAATCATTGGAGAATTTGGAAAAAGTATTAATAAGATGTAAAGAAACAAATCTCTTGTTAAGCCATGAAAAATGTTTCATAATGTTTAGCGAAGGAATTGTTTTAGGTCATCATATTTCAGTAGATGGAATCAAGTTAGACTCATCTGATGTTGAAGTCATTTCTAATTTATCAGTGCCAAGCCATCAAAAAGATGTTAGAAGTTTTCTCGGTTTTACTAGATATTATATAAGATTCATATAAAACTTCACAAAAATTGCATCCCCACCTTTTATATTTCTCACCCAGGACTGTGAATTCAATTGGGATTTTGAATGTCAAGCTGCATTTGAAACTTTGAAAAAGAGGATTTCTGAAGCACCTATCTTAAAAGGACCTAACTGGAAATTGCCTTTCCATATCTCAATCGGTGCTTCATATTCAGCCTTAGAAGCTACGTTGGGACAGAAAGATCTTACTCCTTATGCAATCTATTATACTAGTAAAAATTTAACTCCTGCAAAGTTAAATTATACTGTAACTGAAAAGAAGTTTTTAGCTGTAGTTCATGCCATTAACAAATTCAGACATCACATACCTGGCTATGAAACTTTTGTTCACACAGACCATTCTGCCGTTAGATATCTAATGAATAAACCAGTCACTAATGGAAGAATAACTAGATGGCTCTTATTGTTACAAGAATTTAACATAACCATTCTAGATAGGCCAAGAAAGCAGAACACAATTGCTAACTTTTTATCTAGAATACAAAATGAAAATAATGATCAACCTGTAGATGATAAATTTCCTTATGAATATCTTTTTGCAGTATCTACTAAATCACCTTAGCATGCAGATATTACTAACTATTTAGCTACAGGAAAAATGCCATTTCATTTATCTCATAGAGAAAAGAGAAGAATAGTCCACGATAACACATCTTATTCATGGATAAATGAAGAGTTATACAAGACAGGACCAGAACTCATCATCAGAAGATGTGTTCGAGAGGACAAAATACTAGAAATACTTAAAGCTTGCCACGATGAGCCATGTGGGGGACATTTTTATGATAGAAGGATTGCTTACAAAATCTTGATTTCAAGATATTATTGGCCTTCCATTTTCAGAGACACCAAAGAATATGTTAAAAGATGTGACAGTTGTTAGAGAATGGGAAAACCCTCTTTTTCAAATGAAATGCCACAACAACCACAGGTACTCATCAAACCATTTGAGAAGTGGGCACTAAATTTTATTGGACCAATCAACCCACCTTCAAAGTAAAATAAGTATATTATGGTATGTGATGATTAATGAGTAGAAGCTAAAGCACTTCCTTTTGCTACTGAAAATGTTGTAGTTTCATTTTTTTTTAAGGATATTTTTACTCGTTTTGGTGTTCTAAGAGAAATTATAACAGATCAAGGAACGCATTTCACATCCATATTAGTGCAGAAGCTTGTGGATCAATACAAAATCAAACATCGGAAGTCCACTTCATACCATCCACAAGCCAATGGACAAGTTGAGTCCACAAATAATGTGATTGAAGCAATCCTCCCAAGACTGTACATCTACACATAAAGGACTGGGTGGAAGAGCTTTCAGAGGCTTTATTGGCCTACAAAACTACATGGAGAAATACTACAGGACATACTCCCTATGAACTTGTTTATGGGAAGCAAGTCTTACTTCTGATATAATTCCAGATCTAGACCTAAAAGACAACAGTCCAGTTGGATCTTGACTTACCAGAATCACAAAAGCAAAGGATGAGACAACTAAATGAACTTAGTGAAACCAGACAAAAATCCCTCCAGAGAACTAGCCTAGTTCAACAACAGAGATCTAGATGGCATGATAAGTACATTAAAGAAAGGAAATTTCATCTAGGAGATTGGGAATTACCCTTTGATTCAAAGTTCAAGAATTTTCAAGGGAAATTCCAAACCCACTGGCTTGGACCTTATGAAGTTGAAAGTGTTTTTGATAATGGTGTAGTTAGAATCAAGGCTATTGATGAAGAGAAAATTCCTCTATTAATAAATGGACATCAACTCAGACTTTACCAGAAGCCATTGACAAAAGAAGAAATTGTTAAAATATTCCAAGATAATTCAGAACTGAAGATGGTCAAGAATAGTTCTTCTTCTTTTCCACCTTAATTTTTACTTAGTCTTACTTTATATATATATATATATAAATTAAAAAAGAAAAAGAAAAAAAAAAGGTATAAACATGAAAACCATCATGCTGTTGGCAAGTTTATACATAAAATTTAGAGTGAAAACCAATTTTTGCTGGCAGTTCAAATTTTCCTTTCAAAAAGAAAATAACAAAGTTCCTTTATGAAAGTTTTCTTCTCCGCTGTAGATTCAACAACTTTCCACAACTCGGACAAGTTTCTGTAGCTAGGATAAGTTTCTGCAGCCTAATATTTTTTTTTGAAGCCTACAGGGACACTTGGTAATTTGAATTGAAGGACAACTGACAAAGCAAAGTACATGCAGGAGACCTCAGAACAATAAACAAGGTTAGAAAAGTGGATCACAGGTATGTGCTACTTTAATTTAGCAATAGGGATTGATATATTGAATATATGACTAAGAAGACATAGTACTGCTGAAAACTAAAAACGAAATCATTACAACTTAAGGGTGATGGTTTCCTAACAAAACATCATAATACACCACCTAAAAGTCATGTGATATCCTCATTCTGAATCCTCCAAAGCAACTACTGAATCATCATTTTAAATGCACCCCAATGGTTCGATTCATTCCTATGACCCTTATTATAATCCACCTCTTCTTACACTCCTCTGAACTTTCATAGCAACTCCGTCCTCACGCCACTTAGAAAATCCCTACCAACACCATTATCTTGTCAAGATAACCAGCCTTTGAAGCAAAGCATCCTCCATAATGGGGATCATTGTTCGAACCAAGCCAACAGGGAAGAAATTATTGGAGGGATACCCTCAGACCAAGGAGCTGCTGCAAAAGAAACAATGGTTGCAGTTCATTGAAAAATTCAATGGTTTTCACAGGGAAGTGGTAAAGACATTTGCATGCTCGTTTCATGGAACTGAAGCCGAAATAGGGACATTAATATCACCATAACGGAGTCCATGATCACAGAAGCTACTGAATTACCAAGGATTGGGGAAAAATGGCTCAAGAACAAGGGAATTAATGGAGAAGATTGGAAGGTCTTCTTGAAAAATCCAAATATGGACACCACTGTCTTCAAGAAAGGTATTCTTAGCACAAGCCTTGAGAGTAAATGGAGAAATTTATTGCTTATACTTAAAAAATTTGTCACTTGTGAGGGTTTGTTTGGGTATATGTATTTTTACCATATTAGGATGATGATGCATTTTCTTGAAGATCACCAGATGAATCTTCCTTATTTTCTCTTACATAGTCTTAAGAAAATGTCCACAAACATTCAAAGGAGAATTCAATTTATAGAAAATACCATGTATCATCATGGCTTGATAAAGATATTGGTTGAGTTCCATCTTAAGAGTATAGGGGATAACTAGGAATGTTTTTTGGTGAGGAACCATTTTGAAGAAATATCCATAGAACAAGCCAACAGTAGTAGGACCCTCAGAGGAAGGAAGAGAAAAATAGAAGTAATGAAAGAGTAGGAGCCCAAGACTCACCCGAAATTATCAGAAGAAGAGATGCCCATAGTAGATATTTTGTAGAGAATGAAAAAGGGAAATATTAGAAAGAAGGAAGTTAGCAAAAGAGCAAAGGAAATACCACAAACTAGGACCCTTCCTCAAGAAGAAAAATTAGAGACTAAAAGAAGGAAAGTACATGGATTACAAACCTTAAGACTAAGTAGGAGTATAAGGTTGAGCACAGTACAACAGGAAATCTCGAAAGCTACATAATACACTGATCTTGAGGAAAACGAGTCAACTGAAAATGAGCCAACTGAGAACGAGCCAGCTGAAAACCCTGAAAGTTCTCCAAAAGGGTCACCAAAATCATCATTGAGAGTGTCACCACCACCTTGCAGCTCACCTCTAAGAAGCCTAGTGCATAGTCTGGGTGTTGACCCTGTTCAACAGGAGATTTATGACTATATAGAGTCATTGGAAAGAAAAGAGTCAACAACTAAAGAAACAATTCAGAGTCCTGGAGAAGGGAGTAATCAGTTAAATGAACCATAAGAACCTTCAAACTCAAACATTTTAAAGCAAGAGATTTTTGAATTAGAAACATTGAACAAATATCTCAAGAATGAGAATCAAGCATTGAAGGCACAAAGTGAGATCCAGATTGCAAAAAGTGACAATCTCATCATTCATTTGAGTTCGTGGTATAAAAATAACAAAAAGCTAAAGAAGGAAAATAGGACAATGCAAAGAAAGAATATCAACTTAAAATACAAAATTCTCATGAGAAAACCTAGGATGTCAGTAGTGCCAGAAAGAAGAAGAAAGTGAAACTTAGAGGTGATGATCAGAAGGCACAAGTGACTAACAATGATTAAGTGTATGAGGACATACAAAACCTCCAACATGGGGGAATGTAGAGTCCAAAGATTGTCTTACCTTGACATCTCTTTTTGCCTATATTTCCTCTCTTTTCCTATACTTATAACCTAAATAATGAAATAGACACAAGGTTTTGTTAAAGATAAGCAATTACATGTTTTCTTCTTCATGTTTGTCTATATACTCTATTGTTTTGTTAAAGAATGCATTTGGCTACGGAATTGGTCTGTTTCTGCAGCTAATCCAGATTTCCGCAGCTGCCTCCATTGTTTGCAAGGTTCAGAAGCTCCAACTCAACAAGGAAAGATATGGATGGATAAGGAATGGTCCCCTAGTGGATTCCTTGCTATTTCCTCGAAACAATTCATCAAGATGATCACAGGATATCACGGTCAAACCCTAAAGTCAACTACAAGAGTGTTGCTAGGACATAATCCGAGTTTCAATGAAATTTTATCGATTTGATTTTGGAATAGCAAATAAAATGTTTAGTGATATAGTTTAATTGAAATAAATATATTTAGGCTTAAAATGCTCATACTGTTATGCCAAAGACTTATTATAAAAACTATGGTTGCACTGTATTTTGGGTGCATTCTGGATGATGTAATTTTTGAAAATAGTTTGTTAAGTTTCGCTTTTGCAAGTAATAGACTTGGTTTTATGTTTGTATGCACTGCTTTGATTGGAGATTGTTGACTGATTCGTGGAGGGCCCCTACGACCAGTAATAGGTCTTTAACCGATTGCAATTAGATTTCTTTCATTACTTGAATACTCTGTTTTGTGTGAAGAAATGCAGTATGATGAGTTTTCCAGTGAATCGTTATATGCATGAGCAATTCCCTTTGCTTTATACCTAGTTTAACTCTACTATTTAATTTTCTTTTTATCTAGTACAATATGGTTATTTCATTTGCTTTTTATCTAGTGTAGTCCAACTATGTTGATTTCATAATGTATTTGCTATTCAGAATGTCTTGTTTGGGTGAAATTGAATGAGTAAAAGTGTGAGAGTCTTCTCCTTAGAAATTGAATTCAGATAGTATTCCTTTACAGTTTGATAGAATAGATTTCTCTTTCACTTAGTAAATTAGAGTTGCAACATAAAAACTCAAGACAAAAATCCAAAACAGTCTAACACAAGTAAAATATAGAATCACTCTCATATCATCCATAAACTGATTCAATAGAGAATAACTCCTAAGAAATTAGCTGATAACTTTAGGGATTGAGACATTAATATCATTAGCGACACCATTTCCATACTAATATTAAGTTTAGATCCTAACAAGAACATAACGACATAAGAAATAACTTCTAGCACATATAGTGCACCTATACTTCATCAATATACCTACCTTGGTTGATAATTTATGATTGACAATTTAAAGACATTAAATTGGCCAAACAGCTGTCATGCCTATAGCATGAGAATGATTGAGGCTTAAGTTGTCCAAAAGTTCAGTGGGACCCAATAGAAAGTTGTCTGAAGTGTTTGATTGGTTCCTAAGGGTCTTGAAGCTGACGTTGAATGTCTGTATGCTGTGTTTTCGTTGGTTCCACTTCCTTAACGTGACTTAGGAGATCGAATCATAACATAGTGGTCTCTCATTGCATGTTTACCCCAACTGGCCAGTTGCTTGGGTAGATGTGGGAGGAGGGTGTTACATAAGTTTAAGTATTTTCAAGCAAAAATTTTAGACACATTGGCTTGGTCCTTATGAAATAGATAATGTTTTTGATAATGTAGTAGTTAGAATCAAGATTATTGATGAAGAAAATGTCACCTTCCTTGCCAATGGGCATAGGTTAAATGTATATCATAAACCCTTGACAAGAGAAGAATTTGTCAAATATTTGCAAGAAAATTCAAATCTAAAGATAGCGAGAAGGGAATATTCCTCTTCCTTATCACTAAAATAATTGTAATTTATTTTCCTTAAAAAAACAAAAAATAATAATAAAGGCATAGATATGAAAACCAATGTTGTTTGCATTACTATGCAAAAAATATTGACTGAAAACCAAGGGGTCCTTGGCGCTGTAGATTTTCATGTTTCCCTTCTTTCTTTTTCCCATTTTCTTTTATCCCACTTTTTCTTTCCTTTGAAATAAATTTGTAAAGGTTGAAGCAACATCATCAAGAAAGAAGCATCACCAACATTGTCATAAATCATCATCACAAGTCATCAACACCAATAAGGATCAACCACATCAGCAACAACAAGTTTTTGGGCAAACTCATGAAGATCATAAAGTAGGTACAAAATTTTCCAGTTTCCATAGCTCCATCCAAATTCTGCAGCCAATGTCAAATCTAAAAGAATAATTCAACCACTAAGCGTTCAAGAGGCATCACGAACCTACAAAATAAACAAGTGGCTACATTAAAAGGTATGGAAATAGGATATTAAGTTATTTTTCATTAAAGAATTTACAGATTCATAAGTTTACATAATAACTTTGATACACCTTTGGAAATATAACTGTATTATAACGTTGACTGACCTACAATCCGATTATCCCTATCATAACTCACTGCATCGTGACGAAATCCCTCCACTACATTCAAATGATTCAAAATATCCTAACGATCCTACAAAAATGGATCGAATGAACTCGCGGATAATCATTAATAAAAGAGGAGTTTTAAATGAACTCAATCACCTATCCATTTCATACCTACCCTGCCATCACTATCTCACCCATTCTTCACTTCTACATATGCCTTCATCCATATTTGTCGAAAAGAGGCAATTCAAGGGCACAAATTCTCTATTACCATGGGTGTTACTATCAAGTTTGAGCCATATGGATAAAATTTTCTAAGTGCTTATCCGCAAGTCAGAGACTAGTTGCAACAGGCGAGGTGGCTTTGATTCTTTGAAAAATTCAATGGCCATGAAGTGGAGGTCACGAGAGCCTTTGCCAAAAAATTTGATGGTGTAGAGCTTGAAATAGGAGACATAAGGCTTAAAATATCTGAATCATTCATAAAAGATGCAACAAGTCTTACTCGAATTGGAGAAAGCTAGTTTAAAAGTCATATACTTAAGGATGAATATTGGAGGAAATTCTTGCACAATCCTCACATCGATACTTCAGCATTTAGGAAAGGAATTCCAGTCATGGCTCTCAAGACCAAATGGAGGAACTTATTTTTAGTACTCCAAAAGTTTCTCACTTGTGAAGGTAGGTTTGGGACCCTACTCTTTTACCATGGAAGGTTGCCTATGCATTTTGTTGAGGGAAACAAATTGAACTTGCCTTATTATTTGATCTGTAGTTTAAAGAAAACGACCTTCAATATACATAGAGACTTTAGGAATATTGATAAATCTTTGTATCAACATGGTTTGATAAAAATTCTAGTTGAAGCCCACTTCAATTCTACTGGTGATAATTGGAAAGACTTTCTAGTTAGAAATCATTTCATAGAGGTCTCAGAGGAAAAAAAGAGATGAAGACCTAAAAAGAGTTGACATAGAATAGTTTAAAACCCTAACCCTGAACCTTTTGTTGAAGAAGAGGGTTTGACTGTCAACGAGCCAACAAAGATAGAAACCCTACTAGAAGATATAGAGGATGATGCTCCACTCAGTCAATTTTGGAGAATATTAAATAGAAAAATGACAAACAAAATCTTAGAAGAAAGAAAGCCAGTCAAAATGTCAAGCAACCAAAATTAAAAAAAAGAAACAAAGACAATAAACAAGAAGAAACAAGGTAATAAAAGGAAGGTTTCACATGAGGTAGTAGAGCCAAAGTTAATGAGAAACAAGTGAATTTTCAAGTGATCAAACGAGGCAATACAACAAAACCCTCCAAAAACTATTAATCTTGAGGAAGAAGATGATGTTTACATAGGATCAATGATAGAGTCTTCATTCTATCAGATTTCGACAAGAAGAACTACCGAAATTGATCTAGCCCAACAAGAAATCTATGAATACTTGGAGACTTTGGTGCAAAGAGTGTAGAAGAAGGTAAAATATCCCGAGGAAACTCAATTTCATGAAGATATTCCACTTGATGATGTTCCTATAGTTAAGTATGAGACCCATACAATTACTTCTCAAGGGAAACGAGATAATATTCATACTCTTAAGCAAGGCATTTATCAGTTAGAAGTATTGAACAAATATTTGAGAGATTAAAATGAAATGTTTAAGGCACATAATGAACTTTTGAAGGCACAAAATGACACTTTGTTGTTAATAAAATGTTACTAGTATAAGAAGAAAAAAGGCTTAAAGCAACAACAAAGTTCTCGAAAATAAGGTCAAACGACTACAAGGAAAAATTCTCATGAGAAAACCGAGATGGTCTATTAATTTGAAAAGCAAAGTGATGCTGTGTAACATGGATGTGTTAATTCAGGCCTCAGAAGTAGCACAATATCAAGGATATTTCTTTAATTTTAAGTTTTATGCACGAGGATATGAAAACATCCTCAATGTGGGGGAATGTTGGATCCTCAATTTGTCCTCAATTTTGACATATTTTTACCCTCTTTTCATCGATTCCATACTTGTTTTTGATATATATTTACAGGATATAAGGTCATTTCGGTCATCCTCAACCATGATAAAAGGTATCAAACAATTGTAGCTCATAATCTTGATTTTGTTTATGAAATTAATTGAAATATCACAACGGTTGTTGAATTGTGCAATTTCCCTAGCTGATTATAATTTCCGCACCTCCGTCCATGGTTAGTCAGGTTCAAATATTTTTTAGACAAACAAAAGACATATCGATGACAAATTTCAAAGACATGGACACCCACCTATTCTGCTTACTCAGAAGATCATAAGGCTCAAGGATCTAATTGGTTAAAGTACACGTTAACTCTGTTTCTTTTGCATGCAAGGGTTTCAGGAAATAAATTTTGACATCCAACAAGCATGGAAAAGGGTGGCATCAAGCGAGTGTTTATCTACATTTGAATAGCCAATGTGCAGATAGAGATTGCTCGCATGATTTTCCACGAAAGAGAAAATGATGTGAGATCAATTTCCTAATCGAATTTAAATGCTTTGTTGTTAATCTTAGAACTTGCCTTTCTTCATTATTTTCTTTAAGTGGTTAATTTAGAAAGAATATAAATATAGCTTCAATATAGAATATAAGGATGATCATTTAGAGTCTTCATGTTTGTAATTGTTGTTATCAATTTTTTTTTTTTTTTATAATTTCAAATACTCTATTCCTCTTATGTTCGTATGTATTGGTGACTAGTTGGATGAATTGAGTTAATTGACCCTTGTGCTCGACAGGAGGACCCCCTAAAGAGTTGTAAGATAGTTTATTTAGTTAGTCTTGCTCCTTTTTAATTGTTTCCATTTGATTTTTCCATTATACTGCAACTTGTTAATGTTCTGCTTGCAATTTAGATCACTTAATGTTGGTCTGTTTGCACAAAGTGAGTGCTCATTCAAAAGACAAAAAGACAAAAAGATTTCTTAAATTAGTTTACTGCTTTGTAATTGTTGCTTAGTCTCAAATTTAAGATCATGTTCAGATTGAATCTAACCATAACACATGAAAATTAGTAATCTACAAGACTTGTAGTTTAGAATTGAATTATTGCTTTCAAATTGATTTTAATTTTGTTTCTAGTTAGGTTTCTTCATTGTGTACCTAGAGTAGCACTGATTTCAAAAGCATTTTTCCGTTCAAGAATATAATAGATTTATTTCAAGTTAAGTAGCATAGAATTTTGATTTGGTTTTCTAGAATTAGTTTTCCATTCTACCAATTAAATTAGTCTTTAAATTTAATTTATTAGCATAATATTTTCATTCTGCAAGATAAAATAGATTTACAATTATTGTTCTTAGATTAAATTGTAATTCATTGCCTTTTGATTTAAAGAAGTTTTATAGAAAGAACATGTGCACATACTTGATAAGGGAAGGTCTTGAATATATTAAATTTTCAAATTGCATTTCAATTTGGTAGACTAGAATTTAATTTCATGATCGAAAATAAGCCTCCTAGCATATACTGTACACATACACTTCACAAGTACACAAACCCCGAGTTTGATAATTTAATGACGTAATTTAACTATCATTTAAATTACCCAACAATAGGTTATCTCCATTTTTCATCCAAGTGCATGCCATTTGAAAGTTCTACATTCCTGAAGTTTAAAGTTATTTGTTTTCAAATTATTTGCAAAAATTTGTTTTGCTGAAGCTATCTTTGAGGTAAGTTTCAAACAATTCTACATTAGTTTTCATTATTTTTAGCAAAAGAGTTTAATTTATTAATAACCTTTTGGTTGAATTTTATAGATTGTTACATTATGGCTCCTAAGGAAGCTGAGAAACAAGCAAATCAGGCAAAGGAACAAAAATATCATCCATTAGATGAGCAAGAGTTGAAGAACCCAAATTTTTCCTTATTCTTAGATACTTCCTAAAACGTTACTCCCCTTAATAGAACATGAGTTGAAATCTACCACTTCATGGAGAATGGGATTTTTCAGACTACACTTTAGAAGAAGAAGACTCACTTTAAGATATTCAAAGATTTGACGTACACAAAATTGTAGCTAGACTAGCCCTGTTACCATACACATATATGAATTGGTGGGTTATTTATCAAACTGATTTGAAAAGACTTACAATTGTGGGCAAGGAAGGTCATGTGGATGGTTCGTTTAGGCTTGATGATCTCAACCTAATGTATCAAGTACCTCATGTAAAATAGAACTTTGATATTGCGTATGTTGAAAAATTGATAGGAAAATATTGCACACCATATAAATAGGAAATGGGTAGATTTATTAAGGAGTTGTGGTGGGATGAGAATAAGTTTTATCTTGAAATTTATAATTTATACTGTACTCAATCTTATAAAATCATTGCCATAATGGAAAATACATTTTTATGTAGGATTTTTGGCAAAAACAACTCAACCCATTTCAAAACTGAATCAATCCCCATCATTCACATGATTCTTGACTGGAAGACCGTTTTCAATTGGTCTAAAATTTTATCACAAACCTCAGAAATCAAATTGAAATATTTGCTAGTGCACCACCAAGAATTACTCCTGAGTTTTGCATGTTTTCTTATCTGATGGATGCTATATGTGTTCGTACTCCTTGTCCTTTAATGAGTTGGTATTGGACACCTAATGATGGTCCAATTCACTTTTATTTTTCAAAATTATGTGATGAAAATGCCAAATATCATTGCTCTGAAATACATGACGATGTTACCATTCCCTTGGAACATGTATTTTTTGGCTATTCACCCCCTAGGTTTACAAAAGGAGAAATGCAGGGAATTGACTAGAGAGGAGACTGGTATATACATGAAAATATCTCATATATAAGGATTTATCTGTTAGGTCCCTATACTACTAGTGTAACCCCTTATTGTTATTAGTACAACCCCCTTATTATATTGTTTTTCCCATGTAGTCCCCATATTGTTATTATTGTGTCCCATAGAAGCTCACTATTGTTATTATTGTGCCTTTACATTATTATTGTTATGTCGGCTCTGATTATATTATGACCCCTTAGACTCCTATATATAGAAAGGAGGTCTTGTCATTTGTATCATCCAAGAATTGTTCATTTGTGTATGTAAAGGAGGTTTCCCCTTTGAAGAGGTTGAAATTCTAAGGCATTGATCTTATCTTATTCTATATTTTTGCGAGTTTTGGTTCATAACATTTGGTATCAAAGCTTTGGATTCTAGGGTTCGCTGCTCCAAACAGGTCATCGTGGAATTTTCACTATAATTTTTTTTTTTTTTTTTTTTTTTTTTTTTTTTTTTTTTTTTTTATTTTTGTTATATTTTATATATATATATATTAATTATTTTTATATTTTTTTATATTTTATTTTTATTTATATTATATTATTATATATATATATATATATATTTGTGTGACGTTTCAGAAGCTAAAAAAAACCATTTGAGACGAAATTGAGCTAAACCTCGGGTCTGAATTTCAGATAATTTCTCTCTATATTTTTGGAGATATGATCAGAGGAAGTTAAGGTTTGTGCAAGCTACAAAATTTCATCTAAAACAGGTCATCATGGAAATTTTGTTATAACTCTTTTGCTAGGAAGTTTCAGAAGCTACAAAAAAACCCATTTGAGAATAAATCCTTCTGAACCCCAGGTCCAAATTTCAGATCTTGTCTCACTATATTTTCACATATATGATTTGACGAAGTTAGGGTTTTTGCAGACTCCCGAATTATATCCTAAACATGTGAGCTTGGGAAAATCGTCATAACGTTCTCTCTGAGCATTAGATTGAAATTTCATAAGAAGTTAAAGAAAGAGGACGGGCTGTATTTTGTTTGGGTATAATTTTCAGAACCTAAGGTTGAAATAGTGACATGTGGCATGCCGTACAAGTTCACTCTACTGAACTAGTCTATAATTAGGTCATCGCGGGAGATTGGGAATAAATCTTTCTTTGAGAATCTAATTGCGATCCAACTTACAGAGTTAGAAAGTGGACTCAGAGGGCTATTACAGGCCAAAATTTTAGAACTTCAAGGTATGAAATTACAGAGTTACAGTCGTTTCAAGATCGAGCTCCTAAAATCAAGAAAAAGCAAGATGAGGAAGTTTGATGGCAAGGATCCGGTAAATTGGATACTACAGATGGAGAAATATTTTGATCTACCTGGTGTACCACTGTTACAAAGGGTATGTATGGTATCTAATTATTTAGAACCGAATCAAATTTTATGGTATAAAGGGATTTTTTCTTGTAAACCACTTGTTACGTGGTCAATTTTCAGGGAGGAAATGATAACACATTACGAGGATACAAAGAGAAACACCTTCTTTAGCCAATTGATAAATCTCAAACAAAAGTGTTCAATGGTAGACCCTATTAATATAAGGGAAAATGATATTCCAGGGAGTTAGAGGATTTATGTCTCCATAGGGAATTTAAAGGATAACATTCAACATGAGGTTCGTCTTTGGGAACCTCATTCATTGGAGAAGGCATTCATGTTGGAAAGAAAAGTGGAAAGAAAAATTATGGCAACAAGGAAGTCTACCCCTCACAATTATAAATATGGAAGTGTTGTTTCTCCTAGCCTTCCACAACCTACAAGGTTGACACCACAACAATTAGAAGAAAAAAGAGGAAAAGGGCTTTGTTATAATTGTGATAACAAATACATTAAAGGTTCATAAGTGTGCTGAGAAGAAATTATTTTACATTGATTATGGAGAGGAGGAAGAAAAGGATCAAAAAAGAAGAGGATATACACCAGGAACCAACCCCAGAGAAAGAAGAAATGAATCCAACCATATCTTGTGAAGCATTAGCAAGAATTACCACTCCTCAAACTCTCAAGATAGAAGGACATATCAAGAAGAAAAATGTTCAAAAAGTGAAAGATCACATCAAGAAAGAAGAAATGAATCCAACCATATATTGTAATGCATTGGCTGGAATTACCACTCAAACTATCAAGATAGAAGGACATATCAAGAAGAAAAAGGTTCAAGAAGCGAAAAATTACTTAGAGCATGAAGAAATGGATCCGACAATATCTTGTAATGCATTGGATGAAATTACCACTCCTCAAACTATCAAGATATAAGGACATATCAAAAAGAAAAATGTAATAGTGTTCATTGATTCAGGTAGTACCCATAATTTTATTCATTGTAAGATAGCCAAGGAATTGAATTGCTTCCTATATCCAGCACCAGAGTGTCAACTGATGGTTGGAAGTGGAGGAACCATAAATTGCTCTGGAAGTGCCATAATATCAAGCTATCCATGGGAGAATATGTATTGAATAGCCCAATGTTTTCCATTCCAATGGCTAGTGCTGATGTTGTACTGGGAGTCTAATGGCTACAATCTCTGGGTATAATAGCTTTTAATTTTCAAGAAATTTTCATGAAATTTTCTTCGGAAGGAAAGGAAGTTGAATTAAGGGGTATAACAGGGAAATTGGGAAAGATAATAATCTCTAACGGAATGACAAAGCTTCTAAAGAAAGAAAAAAGAGGTGTAATTGCACAATTATGTTCGCTAGAGGTTCCCACATCGAAATCTTCTATTTCTCTAGATCTCCAAAAACGCTTGGACAATCATTCTAAGGTATTTGAGACTCCCAAAGGCCTCCCACCTATTCATGATCATGATTATGCTATTCATTTGATTCTAGGAAGTGTTCCTCCAAACATCAGACCTTACCTAAGGAGAAGACACTTAAAGGTAAAAACAGAGCATGATAGTCTTAAATAATTTTTAGAACAAAGATTATCTTTAAAAGAACAGAAAATATGGGTCACAAAGATGTTGGGTTATGACTTTGAAATCATCTACAAAAAATGGGAGAAAAATGTTGTTGCATATGCACTCTCAAGAAAGGATGAGGATGTGGAAGCATTGTTTTGTGCCATTTGTATTATCCAACTAGATTGGATAAAAGAATCAAAGGATGAATGGAACAATGAGGAAGAAGTGTGGCCACTCATTCAAAAGTTGTAGAAGATCCCAGTTCAAAAAATATTGCCAGAACTTGACGATGAAGGAAAAATCATATTGGAACCTAGAGCAATCACAGAAACAAGAACCTGACATCTCCTAAATTGATCAATTTCAGAGTATCTCATCAAGTGGAGGAACTTACCCGCTGAAGATTTGATGCAGGAGCATCTGGACTTAGCGAGCAATGTGATGGTTTGTTCACATGTTGTGGCTAAATCAGTTTTGGTAGAGAGGGTTGGATCTCTCGAAAATGATCTTTAATTCATTATTGTAATAATTAGAAAATTGTATTATTTTAGACTAAGGGATAAGTTGTTAGCATAGGTGCATAATAGAGCTTAAAAATAGAGATTTGATTGTTAGATTAATTAAAATAGAGATCGATTTGTTAGTACAGTTAGAATAGGATTTGACTCATAAAAGAGAAGAAAATGTGATGGAAAAGGATTAGCTGAGATGATTGAGAATTAAGTGAGAGGCAAGAGTTTGAGTGATAGGGTTTGAGATTGAGAAAGAGGTCAAATAAATTGATGTAATTGAGCTGAGAGGGACAAGATTCTGTAACTTCTATTATATTGAAGAAATTGATTCAGTGTGCATATGTGTGTTAATCCTGGTGCCGACTCTCGTTTACCTCTATGTATCTGCGTTCTAAAACTTAACTGGATATTTTCTCTGTTTTCACACTTTAATTGTAAATCTCAGTGTTTATGTGTTTATCATTAATCATGGTCATTTAGCGTTAATGGGTAATCTTGGAATTAAGTGCTAAAACATTTATTAAGTGCTTTATTTAAGTTTGATTTAATGCACATGGGTTTTATTTTGAAAAGTGGGTTGTATCAACAAAGGTGGTTATCGGGCGAAGGAAAATTAGTAAGTGGTAATTCGAGGTGGTCACCCAATTCCATTAACCAATCGACACGTAGCACTTGGGTGGAGAGAGAAAACCACTTTATTGCGCAGGTAATCCTCGTGCAAGTGGCTCATCTGATATTGTTGTTAATTGTTGGATCAAATGGGTTTTGATCAACGGTGGAGGATCACTAGATTGTTTTGTTGATCGAGGTGAGTGATGACCATTAGATCTGGAGAGAGGAGATCAATGGCGTAGAGTGATCACTGAATTATTTTGTTGATTGGGGTGAGTGGTGATCGTTAGATCTGGAGAGAGGGGATCAACGATGTAGAGTGAAGTGCCTGTTTACAAAGGGAAAGTCAACGTGGGACCGACGTATTTAGGGGAAAAGTGGGACCCTCAGGATAAAGTAAGGCATGTAAAAAATCCACTTGAACGCATATAACTGGTTATAAAGTAACCAATAGTCTAGTTTTAAAACTACCACCTTATTTTGATCAACCACCTGCGTCATTTTGGTATCAGAGCACATAGATTGAGTTTGACTGCAATAAACATGTCGCCGAGGAGGGGAGCTAGCATAGGTCGAGGAAGGCCTGAAGCAAATACAGTTCTGATGGAGGAGATCTAGAGTCTGCGTACAAGGATGGACACAATGGAGATTGCTTAGAGGAGAACACCTGAGGAAGGAGTTTCCAGTGCTGCAGAAGAATCTTCTGAGGAAGAAGAAAAGGAGGAAAATGAAACTACCAAAGTTATCAATATGTTGGCTAAAGTAGGTGGAAAACCAAAGGTGGAAATTCCTGTGTATGAAGGGAGTCTCAATGCAGAAGAGCTAATGGATTGGATCAGGTCATTGGACCAATGATTTGACTATGAGGAGGTTGATGACAAAAAGAAGGTGAAATTTGCAGTTACCAGATTGAAGGGTCATGCAACTATTTGGTGGGATGAACTACAAACATCCAAAACAAGAAAATGAAAGTCAAAGATCAAGAAATGGGACAAAATGGTGAGTAAAATGAAAGCTAAATTTATGCCAAAAGATTATCAGTTAAATATTTTCAAACAGTTACATAATTTAAGGCAAAAAGGAATGCCTGTTAAAGGATATATAGAAGAGTTTTATAGATTGAGTATTAGAGTAGGACATGTAGAGGATGACATGGAGAAGGTAGCTAGATATATCAATGGCTTAAGATATGACATACAAGATGAGATCAGCTTGCTGAGTCTGAAGACCATTAAAGATGCCTATCAAGCAAGTTTGAAGGAAGGAGAGAAGATGTTGAGGAAACAAAATCAGAGGAATAGAGATAAAAGTTCAGTAAGAGGTAGAGGAACTACCAGAACAAGGTTTCAACAACATCAAAATGAAGCAGGAAGTTCAAGTAGTAGACCACCATAGAGGGGAGATTTTAATAGAGGAAGATTTGCACCCAGAGGAAGAGCTTGAGGAAGAGATATTCGGTGTTACACATGTGGAGAATGGGGACATGGATCATGGGATTGTCCTCATAATAGAACAACAAGTTATAGGAATGTGAATGTGGCTAAGGCAAAGGAAGAAAAACTTCAAACTACAGACAAGGAGGAATCCCCTGAAGTAGGAGAATCCCTGTTGTTGAAAAAGCATTGCGTAAGGTAGAGAAAGAGACTAGAGAACTAGCTCAGAGGAAGAGTTTATTTAGAACTACATGCAAATCCAAAGGTAAATGTTATAAAGTGATAATTGACGGTGGAAGCACTGATAACCTTGTTTCTATAAAGATGGTGGACAAGCTAGGATTAGTGAAGACAAAACACCCTACTCCTTACAAAGTGTCATGGTTGCAGAAAAGAAATCAAATTATTGTGACAGAACAATGCAAGGTAGAGATATAGATTGGTACTTATAAAGATGTGATATTGTGTGATGTAATGCCAATGGATGTATGCCATGTATTGCTGGGAAGGCCTTGGTAGTTTGATTAGAAAGATATTCATGATGGGAGGAAAAATACTTATACTCTAGAGAAGGATGGAAATAAACATACACTGCTGCCATTGAAGGATGAACTTGACAAAGGAGCACCTGGAAACAATGTTATGTTGATGAGTGGAAAGGAGCTATTGCAAGAGGTTGGAAAAGGTGAAGAATTGCATTTTGCTATTATAGGGAAACCTAAGGTGATTTTGACTTCCACAAACTTAGATGATTTACCTAAAGAAATTAAAACTCAATTGAATGGTTTTGTTGATATTATTGTGGATGAGTTGCCAAATGCATTGCGACCAATCAGGAGTATTAGTCATTATATTGATCTAATACCAGGAGCAAGTTTTGTAAAGAAAGCATCATATAGATTAACTCCTCAAAGGAATGCAGAAGTTGGAAGACAAATGCAAGAATTGATGGATAAGGGATCAATCAGAGAGAGTCTTAATCCATGTGCTGTACCAACAATACTCAGCCCAAAGAAAGGAGGTGAATGGCGTATGTGTACAGATTCCAGAGCCATAAACAAGATCAATATCAGGTATACATTTCCTTTACCATGTGTGTATGATTTGATGGATTGTTTGAGTGGGTCAAAGTATTTTACTAAAATAGATCTGAAGAGTGGATATCATCAAATAAGAATTAGAGAAGGAGATGAATGGAAGCTTTCATTTAAAACAAACAATGGGTTGTATGAGTGGTTAGTGATGCCTTTTGGACTCACTAATGCACCTATCATGTTCATGAGATTGATGAATGAAGTCTTGAAGGAATATGCAGGCAAGTTTGTTATTGTTTATCTTGATGATATTATAGTTTTTAGTAGAAGTAAAGAAGAACATCTAGAACATCTTAAATTTGTTTTAAGAACTCTCTAGATAGAGAAACTACCGATAAATCTGAAGAAATGTAGTTTCATGAAAGAAGAATTAATTTACTTGGGATTTGTAGTTTCTAAAGAAGGGTTGAAAATGGATCCAAAGAAAGTCCAAGCAATTTGGAATTGGCCTATTCCAAGGAATATATTTGAGGTAAGAAGTTTTCATGGTCTTGCGAGTTTTTATAGGAAATTTATCAGAGGTTTTAGTCAGATTTGTGCACCAATTATTGAAATAATCAAGGAGACTAATCAACCATTCAAGTGGACAGAAGCAGTGGACGGGAATTTGAAGTTGTTGAAGAGGAAAATCACAGAGAAACCAATTTTAGCTTTAGCCGACTTTGAAAAAGTATTTCAAGTTGAAACAGATGCTAGTGGAGTTGTAATTGGAGCAGTTTTGAGTCAGGAACATAGACCAATAGCATACTTTAGTGAGAAATTAAATGAAGCTAAGAAGGTATTCTTCTTATGATAAAGAATTTTATGCTATTGTACAAGCCTTAAAAAAATGGAGACATTATTTGATACCAAAGGAGTTTATATTGTATTTTTACAATCATGCATTACCGTTCATAAACAACCAGCCAAAATTGAACCAAAAACATGCCAAGTAGGTAGAGTTTTTGCAGAGCTTTACTTTTGTGATAAAACACACAAGTGGTAAGTTGAACAAAGTTGTTGATGCTTTAAGCAGGGTAAATTTCATTGTGCAGGAACTAAAAGTTGGTGTTGTAGGATTTGAAGAAATGGTTGAAATGTATAAAGATGATGCAGATTTCAAAGATATTTATATAGCGGTACAAAATCCAATAGTTCTTACCAGAAGTCAGTGGTTAGATTATCTTATCCAAGGAGGATTATTGTTTAAAGGCAACAAGTTGTGCATTCCCAAATGTTCTATGAGGGAAAACATAATAAAGGAGAAACATGGTGGAGGATTATTTGGTCACTTTGGACAAGAAAAAACCTTTGCTCAGGTAAATGCTTTTTACTATTGGCCAAAGATGCAGACTGATGTTGAGAGATTTGTTGAGAAGTGTAGGGTATGTCAGCATGCTAAAGAGAGAAGCCATAATACTTGATTGTACCAACCATTACCAATACCAGACCGACCATGGGATGCAGTTAGCATGGATTTAGTTTTGGGGTTACCTAAAACTCAAAGGGGGAATGATTCCATTTATGTTGTGGTGGATAGATTTTCCAAGATGGCACATTTCATTCCATGTAAGAAGACTAGTGATGCAACACATATTGCTAATCTATTTTTTTCAAAAATTGTAAGATTACATGGATTGCCTTTAAGTATTGTGTCTGATAGAGATACAAAGTTTGTAGGGAATTTCTGGAGAACTCTTTGGAAGAAACTAGGTGCTAACTGTTGAGTCTTGAAAATGTCATTCATTTCCATTACACTTTCACTATTATGTCCATTATATCACCTCCATTTCACTATTATGTCACCACATTCATCCCACTTTCATTATCATTGGGCCACATTTATGTTTTTCCAATCTTTATTAATTCTAAGCCTTTTAAGTGAATTTGTGGTTAAAAATTAGGAAATAATGTGCATAAGCTTATACCTAACCAATGGGTTGAGATTGTTGACATGTGTAGGTTGAAAGGAGGCTTCTAGAAGACCCTTATGTGGCACTCTAAGGCCAAATTCGAATTTGAGTGGAAAGAATCATGGGATCATGAGGATATGTGTCACATCTCCTAATTGTATTGTAACTCTAAGAAGACATGTGTCTTATCAGTTCCTATTTTGATTAGGACTCTAGAGGTAAAGGGAGAGATTCATGGACTCTCATTAATGAGATGGCTTCTCATATTTTTGTATAAATAGGAGATCTCTCTCCTTCATTTGTTAG
>APFE030584558.1:0-28324 GCA_000404065.3 Pinus taeda
AGCTGGTAGTCTCGGTTTTGAGATCTAGTGGGAAATCTCTGTGTATATGTGTTTTATGTGTTATGCTCTCACATTTTTATTTTTTCCTGTGATTTAGAATTCGTATGCAAGTAATTTCTGTACGGGGTTAAAACCTACAATAACAGCGCGAGTCCTTGACTCATACACAACATGTAGCATCCACAAGTATGGTTGGCCTAATAATACATCACAAACATTAAGAGGTACAACATTACACAATACCTCATCTGTGAAGGGCTTGATGTTGTAGGGAAGGCGACACTGCTTGTAGACTCGGAGATCTCGTCCTTGGTGAATCCACTCGATGCTATACAGTTGTGGGTGTGGTATGGTCAGTGGGCCCAACCGCTTCACGAACTCTTTTGAAATGAGGTTCTTTTGGTTGCTGGTGGGCTCCAGTATTGCAACAATAATGTTGCAACTCCTGGGACTCCCTTCTTTACTTTTATCAACCTGGTAGTTTGTAACAAACTTGGAAGCGATGGTGTTGTATGCACAAGTACTAGCTCTTGCCGCAGCTATCACTTGGTCAGCTAACACAAGTCCGCTAGGGGCTCAAGCCAACTTCTATGAGCTCTGAGAAGAAG
Source organism: Pinus taeda (assembly GCA_000404065.3). Classification (NCBI taxonomy): domain Eukaryota; kingdom Viridiplantae; phylum Streptophyta; class Pinopsida; order Pinales; family Pinaceae; genus Pinus; species Pinus taeda. Next base: position 609 of record APFE030584558.1, read on the forward strand.
CTTGTTAACTGATGGATGGAAGCTAACTCGAAGGAAACTAATCTTCTTGCGAAAAGAAATTGAAAAGCTGAAAGAAAGCGCAAACCCTAACAAACCCTAATATGACTAGCTAGTCCCACTGATGCGGAAAAGAGGATGCAAGCTACTGAAAGAGATGCCATTGCTTCTAGGAAGGTAAAATACATGTGTCTACACTACTATCTGAAGAAAACATATTTTTGTATTTTTGAATAAGTTGTCCGAATTATCATGCATATGCTTTCACTGTTCTTGACTGTGCAGAGGTGGATCGGTGAGAGGAAATGCTTGGAAGAGGTCAGGAAGGTTCAGAGGGGGCCTAATGGGTCCCTAACACCCTTCGAGAGAGTTTCACAGAGTTTGGCTATCAAGAAACCTCATTTGTGAGCTTCTACAGGAAGTATGCAAGGGTTCTACAGGATCTGGAATTTCTACAGGATGTTCAGAAATGGGATTTTGGAGGATGGATGGGTGAAGAAAGATGAAGAAGTGGGTATGGAGGTAGGATAGGGGTTTGAGGTGGTCCAGGGACTGGTGGATGGAGTTGAGAGAAGATGTAGATGGCTGAATTTGTTCAAAGAAGGCTGAAGCAATGGTTGCACAAAAAGGTAGAGTTATGTGGACAGAATGACCCTGAGGCAAGAAACCAAGTTAGAGGATGGAACAGGTGGGTCTGATGAAGTTTGGGTGGATGAAGAAGTAGTACAAGTGCTCTGCAATTTATATTTTCAACTGAACCAATAAAGACCTGCAAGAAATCAAAGACCTAGTTATGCCAACCTAATCTAATCTAGCTAATAGTAAAGAGGATGAACAGAAGCTTTATTTGCAAGGAAACCATGTATATTAACTATGCAATGAAGCATTCAAAGATCTGAACATGTAACCAACTTCTGCAAATGAAAATCGTACACTAGTGATTGCATGGCAAATCAAAAATAGTGTTTTTGTTTAGGACAGTAAGGTCACTTTGATCCCAGCCCCTGATCCTATCAGGGGGAGGTGAAAACAAAGGTGCTCGTTGGCCTTTTTCTAAAGCTTTTACCCTGTTGATATCCTACCAACTTAATCTGAACATCAAAAGCCTTTATAACCATCAACAGTGACCTAGTTAATCAACACAATTTAATCTACCTAGCAGAAATGATTTTGCAAATGCATAAAGGAGAAATAACGATACATAAAGGAGGCCTTGGCTCTCAGGTTGGGCCCAACCCTAAGAGCTACGGCTCATATAAAGAACTCAGAGTTGATGCCAAATAGGACTGCTTGTCATTATAAAAAAATAGTCATCACCAGAAAGTTATACCACGGTGGCTACAAGAAAACGAGCTGAAAGTGACAGCACTATAGTGCAAAAAATACAACAGTTCCAAAAGTAAACTACAAAGGCTGAGGCCTTCTTATTTATACATCACGAGGGGCCTAGCAGGCCTCCTAAATTCAAGGGACTCGGTTGTCCCAACTACTAGTAAATAGTCACTCTTCCCAAATCTGCTTGGCTGCCTTTAGGATCTGTTTTGGTGGCTTGTGAGCTCGGAGTTGAGGGTGGAGATCCCGAGGAAAGGCCATTTAATGTTAGAGACAACCCCCCTACGAATATTCACCTCAAGTTTGGCTATCACCTAGCCCATAATTACTTGGTTTTGCTCCACATTTGTCCAAAAAACCTGAAATAACCACATATTAGCCTCCTAGGTAGAGTGACCACCCTTATTCATTCAAATGACATAAACATACTAAAAAACATGCATAATCTATGAAAAATGGAGGATTGAACAAGGACAATTAGGAAAAATGAGCCCAATAAGTTACCCAATTCGGGGCTCATCATCACCCCCCTGCTAAATGGGTTGCTCATCCATCTCCTCATCCTTGATTGCCTTGATCGCCTCCCTCACATCCCAGGCTTCTGAGGTAATATCTTCTTCATTGTCATGGAATCCGGCCTTCCTTTCCAACTCTTCCCACTGCCTATGCTCCTCCTCTTCTGTGCCTCCTTCCAGCAGCCCCAAAAGCAAAGGTGGACTTAACTTGAGGCCTATCCAGTTGGCCTGAAGATTTTGCATGGACTTTTTGTAGAGAGGCACTCGTGCCAAGGCCTCCCTCATTCTAGTTGGGGTGTGGTATTCTCTGATTTTTAGGTTGTGGGACAATGTGTTCCACCTACGGGTGCAAGCATGAACACAGTTGTCCCCCAACAGTCGCTCCATGTCCTCAAAATGTGCTATGGCCTGAGCTTGACGATCCATGTAATCTAGCAGGGCCTGAGAGTTGTTTTCCAAGTGCTAGTGGGTGGATATTAATGCTGAGGGATCCCTTGGCTCTGCTCTAATCAGTAGAGGTTCCTGTAGTTCCCGGTCCATGACATTTCTGACCTCTGCTGCTCTCTTTTCTTCATGGTTTAGCCACGAGGTCATGGCCATAAGTTGCATGTCCCCTACTGTAGTGTTGGGGTCCCACGAGGTCATGTTGGGAAGGGCCAAATTGTGTAGTTAGAACTCTGATAGTTTGGCCTTGTCTTCTGACGAACTGCTGTCACATAAAGCCATGAATTGTTGGGGGTTTTGGAATTGAGTGATATCTATCTGTGCCAAAGTGTTGATCTGAAATTGCAGCCTCTGATCCCTGAGGTAGAGGGCATAGGATTTGGCCGGTTGCCTACACTGCAAGGCTTCCATTGCCCAACTGGCCATGCAGGCCAGTTGGGCCTCCTTCTCTTGTATCTGTTGTTTTAGAGACTGTATCTCTAGGCCTGCTTGCAATTCTTTTTCCCATAGTTGCCAATTTAGTGTCTCAATTTCAGTCTACATTCCTTACTTTCTCAGCTATTCTTCTGTGGTATCTTTAGCTGTTGTGGCCTCCTCTTGTTGTTGTTGTTCTCCCAAGAGGTGAGGCATGTCTTCCTTCCTCCGTTCCTGCAACTGTAGCTGCTGTCTAAGTAGTTCATTTTCTTCCCATAGCTTGGCCTGCTGGTAGCTCTCCACATGTCGTACCCTTGCCAATTATTTTTGGGCCTCCTTGAGCTTTTCCTATAGAGGACCTATATCTGCCACACCCTTGGATTTAGCGATCTTCATCCAAGTGTGGGTCCTCACTCTTTCTTCCTCTAGTGCAAGGAAAAGTGGCACTGTGAATTTTTGGGGAATGATCTTCTCGGCCTTTAAGAAGTTATAGTAAGAGCCCAGGCTGGGCTAGGGGCTTGGTTCCACAATGGTTTCAGCCTTCTCGTCCTCTAGTGATGACTTGGCTACTTTTTCCTCCATCTTTTCGGTCTCCTTCAGCCTAGCCAATATTTCATGTAGAACAGCCTTAGCATCCTGTAGAGAGGCCTCTGAGTTCAAATTTTCCATCCTTGCTTTCCATGTGGATGTCTTCGGGCTTCCTCGCTCATAGGTGATGGATGTCTTTTGTTTGGATGGGGTGTCTACAATTGTAATTGGTCCTTTGGACTGCTGCTCTTTTGGTCTGCCAGTTTTTATCCTCGTGCTTCTTCTTGCCTTAAAATACATGGAAGCTTCCCTCTTCCGCTTTTCTTTTTGCTTTGGAGATGTGCTGAGGGTGGCCAGCACAGCTGCTGCCTCCCTAGCTAGAATCTTAGGAGATTCTTCCTTCCCTTACCCTTTTTCCAGACTTCCTGTAGAAAGTCCTATGCTGACTGTTTTCTGGCTTCCTGTAGAAGCAGTTTTTGGGCTTCCTGTAGAAATGGACTTTTGGCTTCCTATAGAACCAGTTTGCACTATTTTGGCCTGCTTGGCCGGGGGTGCCTTCTCCTTTAGTTTTGCTGTGGCTGCCTTGGGTGTGCCCTTGCTTGCTTGGACTTTTTCAGTCCTCTCTGGCTTGATTTGCAATCGTTTCTCCCTTGGTTTCTGTGTCATTTTTCCACCCACAGTTTTGGCCTCAACAGCTTGGCCTTTCTCTCGTTTCTCTTTTTGTCCTTGCTTTGGTGGTCTGCCCGGGGTTTCCTGACCCTTGGCTTTCTCTTCTGCCTCAATGTGCTCCTTCTCCTCGCTGTTGGAGGAAGTGAGTTCTTTGGCCAAAATTCAAATATCATCATCCTTAGACATATTGCGAAAAATATCCCAAGAGAGAGGGACAGTATAGGTATGGAGTGCATCTTCTACTAGAAGCTTGATAAGCCCATGAGGGGCCAGCTGGTCTGGTGTCCCTTCCTTTAGTTTTGTGCTACACTCAATCAATGATTGTAGGAGGAAGTAGGGGATGCTTAACTTTTGATCTGTGGGTAAATCCATCTTATGCCTGAGTTAGGTTAGCAACCGGTGATAACCATATGCAATATTGAACCGCCCCTCACAGGTCATATATTTCATAATTTGAAGGCTGACCTCGCTCCAAAATGGCTGTAGGCTGGCTCTCTGGACCCCATTCTTATCCTCTGAAAACTGTTCCTCTGGTAGGAAGAATTCCTTTTTGGCCTTTTGGCCCAATTTCCTTTCCTCTTTGTCCCAGGGTATCCCCAATGGCAGATCAGTGACTCTACTAATAAGTTGTGGGGTGAGCTTTAGGGTCAACCCTCTGAAATTTACAGTGGCTAGTGTATTTAATTTAGGCTTTAGGGACCTTAGGAACTCCTCCGTTACCTCGTCATCGTGACCTTGAATTTTGTCACAGAAGGTCATCCAATTTGCACGGGTAAATAGGTCTACCACCTCAGGATTTTCTCTCAATTTCTTGGAATCCGAGGGTTCCTTTCTGATAAACCCTCCTGGCATGGTGAAAAATGCTCTGTTTTGGCTTGCTTTGATCAGAAGGGGAATTCTGTGTATGGTTTCCTCCTCAGAACGTTGAAGACAATATCCCTCAGGTCACTTTGTATCAATTCCCCGGTTACAATGCTATTGCTGCCCAAAACTCGACTATCAAAAGGGAATTGGCTCTTATAGATAGGGTGCAGAGCTTAATGTTTATCCCCAACCACATAAAATTCACATTTTTTTATGCACAGGCTCACTCTACAATGGTTTTTATCGTTTCTACAGGAGGAATTTGCTAACAGGAACTGTGGAGGAGAATTAGACGCAAAACCCACTGAAAAATTCCATGTATTACACAGGAAAACCACTATTCTTGAACCACAGGCAGACTTACTTTTAATTTTCCTACTCCAGCACATCGAATTCACCACCTTTCGAAATATCATGCATGGGAATGGTGTGTTCGGGCCTACCTCTCTTCGAATTGCCAACTTCGACGTAGACAGTCCAGGTTTCTTTGCTATGCCGGGTTTCCTGTAGAGCTCCTTCCTGTAGAAAGATTTTTTGGCTTTTGGAGGACGTCACAGTGCTTCTGGACAAGTCTGGGACGTGGGAGGACGTTGGAATGGGCCGAGAAGCTCGGGCTAACAAACTGCAGAGGTGGAGGACGTGTACTCTGCTGCAAAACGGTTGCAAGTGCAAATGACAACGGTTCATCGTGAGTTATTCGGCCGAGCAATTTGAATTACTACACAATTCATGGCGCGGGGGTGAGCTGTCCAGGCCGATTCGTTAGCCAATGTCACGACCATCATTCTTCGGCATGTCTCTGACCGCCATATCCTTTCTCTGCCATTAACCACCGCCATTTCTGCCAAACTGTCGATTCTCCCCGACTGGACACTTCCCACGTGTCGATTGCTCGTTTCTTTGGCATAACCGGGCTCGTTTGGATCCCACGAGGCCATCCGAATGGCTGTGGGTGGCCAGTTGACTAGCCACCAAACTTGTTCAATCCACACATTTCACAGTCATGCAAATTTCAGAGTATAGTCTATGCAATTCGGTGAATAAGGTTAGAAACTTACCTGTGTGGTCGTGAACGTGTTCTGCAGGCTTTGGGACATGGAATGATGCTGCTGCTTCGTGCACGGGCATTGGAGCTCCTTTTCCATTGGCCGATGATGTATGCAAGTTTCGGGATGCGACCCTCTGGTTGTAAATGATGCATGTGCTGGCTCCGTCTGATTTTAGCTACTGGTGTCTCCATAGTATGTGCTCCAGATGGATCAGCTGTTACAGGATTCCTGTAGGACATCCTATGGCTGCTTCTCCTCCTAGGATGCATGATGAAATGAGCAAGGTTGCATTCACGGATGAAGGGTCCTGATGGAGCCTTGACAGGTAGAGTGTGCGAGCCTTTGCATGCTTGATTTGTCACTTGGAGGGAGTTTTTTTTTTTAATCTGAGGAAACAGAACTCTTGTATGACTGTGCAGGAATACATAACCAGATTGTGGCAATGGTGGTGGAAGGAGATGAAACAAGTGGTGGATGGAAGAAATGGGTGGCTGCATGCCTCATCGATAGATTCCAAGCTTTAAATCCCTCTCCAGAATTGAGTCTGGCTTGCCCAAAGGCTCTACAGGATGTTCCCTGTAGAAATGCAAAACTTCTTGTAGAAAGTCCTGAAACTTCTTGTAGGAGGTTGAACCTCGACTAGAATGTGTCCAAATCCTGAAAAAAAGTGAGTATCCATGGGGGGAGTGTCTGTGAGGATGCCTGGTAGCTTGGTATAGACCCCTGTCCTCGTTTTGTGCGACCTTCTTTTCTGCACTGCATTCCTGCAACCTGCAATAATTCTTCAGAGATTAAACCTGTTTCTTTTTTCTTTTTTTTTGTCTTTTTTCTTTTTTGTCTTTTTCTTTTTTTGAGAGAGATAGCAGGGGTGCCTCCATGAGATTTTCGCTCCTACTATCTGCCCTGGGCGCCTCAGAGAGGTTTTCTCCCAAGGATCTTTTTATTCAAATTCTTTATTTTCTGAGAGACAGCAGGGGCGCCTCCATGATTTTCACCCTTATTGTCTGCCCTGGGCGCCTCAGAGAGTTTTTCGTCCAGGGATCTTTTTATTCTTTTTTTTTTTTTCGATGATCAAGGTGTGGCCGGAATAGAGGCAAAACCCTGCTCTATTACCAGCACTGATTTTTCCATAGTTTCAATGAACTCCTGCCTCGAAAGGGGTTTCCTGTAGATCTTCAGTCAATGCCCATTGACGAGCATGGGGATGGCTTCTTTATCAATGGTCCTGATAAGGACTGAACCATTGTCATTGCATTTCTCCATTGTATATGGTCCTAGCCATCTTGTTCTTAGCTTCCTTTTGAAATCCTTGTATCTGGAGTCATACAGCAGTGCCCAATCTCCCGACTAGAATTGTTTTTCATTAAGGTGTCGATCATGCCATATCTTCCTCTGAAGTTGAACTACTTCTGAGTGGAGGAGGGCCTGCATTCTGTGTTCATCTAACCCATTCAACTGTAATAACATTTCATGTTGAGCATGGCTGAGATCTAGGTCCAGCTGAGCTGCCATCCTCAATGTGTTGTACTCAAACTCTATTGACAGCAGAGCTTTCTTCTTGTAGACCAGCTCATAAGGTGTGAAACTGGTTGTGGTCTTCCAAGTGGTGTTGTAGGCCCAAGTGGCCTCAACCAGGCGATCTACCCAATCCTTTCTTCTACTGCTCACCACCTTAGTCAAAATCCCTTCCAATGCTCTATTAGTGACTTCTACTTGCCCATTTGCTTGAGGATGATATGGGGTGGAAGTCTTGTGGTGAGTTGTTTTGCAATCTCTGATGTGTCTAGTAATGATGGGAGGCATGGTTGAGGGCGGTCCACATTGAATACTCGGTGCAAGCCAAGGAATCGGGGAATGTTGTGCTCCAAAGCGTTGTTTCTCACAACCTTGATAATGGTGTAACGACCATATCGGAGTGGTCTGAGCTTCTTATGGGCTCTTGTAAGGCATTCTTTCTGCAGATGCAACCAGAATTTGTCACCCACTTGAAATTTGTGTGGCACCCGATGTCAATCATGTCGCTTCTTGTACTTGTCATTTTCCACAATGGAGCGATGACATATTAGCCCGTTGGGTAGAACTGCTCCTGGAGTCAGATCAAACAAATAATTGACTTGACAGTGCAACGGTACCCCTGTGGGTGAGGTAAAGATGTTCATGTCTTCTTTCATGACCGTATACACCTGCTTTTTCTATGTGGAGGAACCCTTCCCAGGGGCCATGGATGTGGCTATGATCTTCCCCTTACTTTGAGAGTGAACTAGAAAGAAAATGAATTTCCTAGTCCAGGAGATGATCTTACTACATTTCTTAGTAGAGATCAAAGAGGTTGCAGTAGGTGGGGCTACCTCCGGTATCCTGTATAATGAATTACCTAAAGAAATAATAATAACATGATGACTTGACTCATACACAGCATGTCGCTTCCACAAGTATGGTTGGCCTAATAATAAATCACAAACATCAAGAGGTGCAACATCACACAATACCTCATTCGTGAAGGGCTTGATGCTATAGGGAAGGCAGCATTACTGACAGAATCAGAGATCTCATCCTTGGTGAAGCCACTTGATGCTGTACGGTTGTAGGTGTGGTATGGTTAGTAGGTCCAACCACTTCATGACCTCTTCTGAAATAAGTTTCTTTTGGTTGCCATTGTCGACAATGAATTGCAGCGGTGAACCCTTCACCCACATTTGTGAGTGGAAAAGATGCTCCCCATCCTCTATTTCTTCAGGCTCATTCTTTTGGATCTTGGTAGTGGCAACAATGGCATTGGGATCCACATCAATGATTTGCTTCCCTTTTCCATTCCTCTTGTCAGGTTTTGACTGAGGGTTAGAACATGCCTCTGATTCTGAAGCCTACAACTCGGCCACCAGTGATTGCTTGTCTCGACACTCACTTGTGTTATGAGTGGGGCTCTTATGGAACTCACACCACTTTACTGTGTCCTTCTATAAATTCATGTCATTGTTGTTTCCTTATGGCTTTGAAGGGTTGTCTTGGGTCACACCGTCTTGGCTTTGTCCTTGGTTCTGCGGTTTAGGGAAGCCTTTCCCTTGCTTTGGATTCATGGATCCAAAGTCTCGCTTCATCTATTTAAAATTTTGCTCAATCTTGACAGTGTATCGATACACCATGCTAAGAGAGGAAATGTCTAAGAGCTCCTTCTCATCCTTGATGTACCTATGTAGGCAGCCACTGTATTTGAGTACCAAATTCCGCTCAGAATCCTTGATACCCAATGCCTTGGTCCCTTCCCTGCTGCAACATGGTCCACATTATGTATTTATCTTGATAGCTTCCGACATGGTAGTATTGCTTCTTGATGGCATCTAGGAATGAATTCCAAGTGGGTGCGGCTGAAAACAATGAGGCTGTACTTTCATCCTTCTACTCGCAACCGTTTCCCACTAGTCCTTGATGTGGGGGGCAGCTTTGAGAAGAGCGAAAGTAATCTTTTCCCACGTGGAAAAGTCATGAACAAAAAAATACCCTTCTAGTAGATTTAACCATTTATCTCTGATGTCTACATGTATATGACCCTCAAATATGGGAATATCAAAGTTAACTTGTACCTTAAAGGGTGTGGTGCTTCCATAGTAGCCGTTGGATGTAGATGCATCACCCCTAGGTAGCCGTTGAAGGATCTGGGAAAAGTTGTCCATCATCGCATTCCTTTTGTCACTCGAGGGCTTCTTCGAGCAAGATTTTGATAGGATCTCTTTCCCCCTTGTCTTTCTTTTCATCTACCATGGGTGGCCGTCGGGATTTGCTAGGTTGGTCTTGCAAAGGTTCGACCAGTTCAAGACCTAACTCCTTATATCCTGACATTGTTGGGGCAAAGAAAAACAAAGAAAGACCAGACCCCTCTGATACCACTAATCCAGATTTATGCAGGAATGCAATAAATTAAATATATAACCATAAATACAGATATGCAACAAAAATAATACTTCATTTCATTAATGTAAAATATTGAAATATGCTTACGAACAGAAATGGAAATAAACTAGCCTCAACGATGGTAGCTTATCTCTAAGGAGAGATGTGGTGGCTACATGCCTCTAAACTTTATTACAGTGAGGCTTAAAGGCCTATTTATTATTGAGAAACAATGGAAAACCATAAACATCCAAAAACCTAAACCTAGGAGATGAAGTGCCAAACTATGGGCCCCGTTTGGGTAAATTGGTACATCAACTTCCTGGAGTCGTAACTTTGGCATACGATCTCAATTTGACATGCATAATACCTCATTAGAAATATCTATTCGAGGAATACAAAAAGCATCGATCCAAGTTTTAATGGCTCTGGAAGTTTGTGACCCAAAAAATATCCAAAATTAGTAAATTTTTCTACAAATAAGGAAACTAAAAAACTGAAAGAGACAGTTGAGGGGGTCTAAGTGGGATAGATGGGTGGCCACCAACATCCACCTGGATCATTCCTCCCCCCTTAGGATGCAATGGTCCCCTTTGCAGTGAGTGCCTCCATGAAATTGGGAAACTTCTACTGAACTTCATCCTTAGTGAGCTGTTTTGCAATCTCTGATGTGTCCAGTGATGGTGGGAGGCATGGTTGAGGGCAGTCCACATTGAACACTCAGTGCAAGCCAAAGAATGGGGAAATGTTGTGCTGCAAAGAATTGTTTCCCACAACCTTGGTAATGGTGTAAGGACCATATTGGAGTGGTCTGAGCTTCCACTGGGCTCTTGTAAGGCATTCTTTTTGTAGATGCAACCAAACTTTGTCACCCACTTGAAACTTGTGTGGCACCCGATGTCGATCATGTCGTTGCTTGTACTTGGCATTCTCCACAATGGAGTGGTGATATATCGACCTATTGGGTAGAGGTGCTTCGGGAGTCAGATCAAATGAATGCTTGACCTGACAGTGCAACGGTAACCCTGTGGGTGAGGTGAAGATGTAGATGTCTTCTTTCATGACTGTATCTATTGCTTTTGCTACATGGAGGAACCCTTCCCAGGGGTGATGGATGTGGCTACGATCTTCTCCTTACTTTGAGAGTGAACCAGAAAGAAAATGAATTTCCTTCTTTGGGAGATGATCTTAATGCATTTCTTAGTAGAGATCAAAGAGGTGGCGGTAGGTGGGGCTACCTCCATTATCCTGTATAATCAATTACCTAAAGAAATAATAACAATGTGAGGCCTTAAGTCACAAACAGAATATCACTTCCACAAGTATGGTTGGCCCAATAATACATCACAAACATCATGATGTGGAACGTCACACAATACCTCATTAGTGAAGGGTTTGATGCTGTAGGGAAGGTGGCACTACTAGCGGACTCAGAGATCTTGTCCTTGGTGAAGCCACCCGATGTTGTATAGTTGCAGTTTTGGTATAGTCAGTAGGCCCAACCGCTTCACGAACTCTTCTAAAATGAGGATCTTTTGGCTGACATTGTCGACAATGAATTGCAGCGGAAAACCCTTCACCCACATTTGTGAGTGGAAAAGACGCTCCCCCTCTTTTGGATCTTCAGACTCATTCTTTTAGATCTTGGTGGTGGAAATAGTGGTGCTGGGCTTCACATCAATGATCTGCTTCCCTTTCTCATTCCTCTTCTCAGGTTCTAACTTAGGGTCAGAACATGCATCTAATTATGAAGCCTTCAAATCGGTTACTAGTGACTACCTGGCCCGACACTTACATGGGTTATGAGCGGGGCTGTTATGGAACTCACACCACTTTGCTATGTCCTTCTTTGACTTCATGGTGTTGTTCTTTTCTTGCAGCTTTGACGGGTTATCTTGGGTCACACCATATTGGCTTTTTCCTTGGTTCTACGGTTTGGGAAAGCCTTTCCCTTGATTTGGATTCACGGATCCAAAGTCTCACTTCTTCTATTTAAATTTATGCTCGATCTTGACAACGTATCAGTACGTTGCGCCGTGCAAGGAGATGTATAGGAACTCCATCTTGTCCTAGATGTACCTGTGTAGGTAGCCGCGGTATTTGAGTACAAAATTCTACTTAGAATCCTTGATACCCAACTTTGTACTTAGGGTATTAAAGATATTCGTAAGCTCTGACTCATCTTGGTCCCTTCCCTACCACAACGTGGTCCACTTTATGTATTTATCTTCATAGCTTCTGACAGGGTAGTACTGCTCCTTGATGGCATCCCGGAATGAATTCCATGTGGGTGCGGCTGAAAACAGTGAGGCCATACTTTTATCCTTCTGCTCGTAGTAGGTTTCCCACCAGTCCTTGACGTGCGGGGAGGCTTTGAGAAGAGCGAAAGTAAGATTTTCCCACCTGGAAAAATCATGAACAAAAAAAAGACCCTTCTAGCAGATTTAACCATTTATCTATGATGTCTGCATCTATATGACCCTCAAATATGGGAATATCAAAGTTAAATTGTACCTTAAAGGATGTGGCACTTTCGAAGTAGCTGTTGGAAGTAGATGCATCGCCCATGGGTAGCCATTGAAGGATCTAGGAAAGTTGTCCATCATCCCATACTTGTGGTGCTCGATGGCTTCTTTGAGCAAGATTTTGATAGGATCTCCTACTCCCTCTTCTTTCTTTCCATCCGCCATGGGAGGCAATCTAGATTTGCAAGGCTGGTCTTGCAAAGGTTCGACTAGTTCAAGCCCTAACTCCTCATATCCCGACCTCATTGGAGACATGCAAAGAAAAATAGAGAAAGAGAAGACCCCGCTGATACCACTGATCCATATTTATGCAGGAAAGCAATAAAGTACATATATAACCATTAATGTAGAGATGCAACAAAAATAATACTTCATTTCTTAATGTAAAATAATGAAATATGCTTACAAACAGAAATGGAAATAAACTAGCTTGGGCGATGGTAGCTTATCTATGAGGAGAGATGTGGCGGCTACATGCCTCTGAACTATCTTACAATGAGGTGCAAAGGCCTATTTATTATTGAGAAACAATGGAAACCCTAAACATCCAAAAACGTAACCCTAGGAGATGAAGCACCAAACTATGGGCCCCGTTTGGGTAAATTGGTACATCAACTTCCCGGGGTCGTAACTTTGACATACGATCTCAGTTTGACACGCATAATACCTCATTAGAAAGATCTATCCTAGGAATACAACTTTTGAATGACCAACATTAGTCAAAAGTAGAGTTATTTCAATTTTTTGCAAAAAACGTCGTTTAAGGCCTCAAAATGGCTCCGGAAGTTCAGGACTCGAAGAACTACCAAAATTAGTAAATTGTGCTACAAATAAGGAAACTGAAAAATTGAAAGAGATAGTTGTGGGGGTCCAATTGGGATAGGTGGGTGTCCACAAACATCCAACTAGATAATTCCTCCCCCCTTAGGAATTAATGGTCCCCATTGTGTTGAGTGCCTCCATGAGACGGGGAAACTTCTGCTGAACTTGGTCTTTGGTGAGATGTTACACAATCTCTTATGTGTCTAGTAATGTTGGGAGGCATGGTTGAGGGTTGTCCACATTGAAATATCAGTGCAAACCAAGGAATGGGGGAATGTTGTGCTCTAAAGAATTGTTTCCCACAACCTTGGTAATTGTGTAAGGACCATATCGGAGTAGTCTGAGCTTCCAATGGGCTCTTGTAAGGCATTCTATATGCAGATGCAACTAGACTTTGTTGCCAACTTGAAGTTGTGTGGCACCCAATGTCAATCATGTCACTGCTTGTACTTGGCATTTTCCACAATGGAGCGACGATATGTCGGCTCGTTAGGTAGAGGTGCTCTGGGAGTGAGATCGAACGAATGCTTGACTTGACAGTGCAACAATACCCCTGTGGGTGAGGAAACGATATTCATGTCTTCCTTCATGACCATATCCACCTACTTCTGCTGCATGGAGGAACCCTTCCCGGGGGCCATGGATGTGGCTACGATCTTCCCCTTACTTTGAGAGCGAACTAGAAAGAAAATGAATTTCCTAGTCTGGGAGATGATCTTACTGCATTTCTTAGTAGAGATCAAAGAGGTGGCAATAGGTGGGGCTACCTCCGATATCCTGTATAATGAATTACCCAAAGAAATAATAACAACGTGAGGCCTTGACTCATACACAACATGTCGCTTCCACAAGTATGGTTGGCCTAATAATACATCACAAACATCAAGAGGTGCAACATCACACAATACCTCATTTGTGAAAGGCTTGATGCTATAGGGAAGGTGACATTGTTGGTGGACTCGGAGATCTCGTCCTTGGTGAAGCCACCCAATGCTATACAGTTGTGGGTGTGGTATGGTCAATAGGCCCAGTCGCTTCACGAGCTCTTCTGAAATGAGGTTCTTTTGGCTACCACTATCGACAATGAATTGTAGCAGCGAACCCTTCACCCACATTTGTGAGTGGAAAATATGCTCCCCTTCCTCTAGATCTTCAGGCTCATTCTTCTGGATCTTGATAGTGGCAATAATGGCACTGGGCTCTGCATCAATGATATACTTCCCTTTTTAATTCCTCTTGTGAGGTTCTGACTCAGGGCTGGAAGATGCATCTAATTCTGAAGCCTTCAACTCGGCCACCAATGACTGCTTGGCTCGACACTCACTTGTGTTATGAGTGAAGCTCTTATGGAATTCACACCACTTTCCTGTGTCCTTATTTGACTTCATGGAATTGTTATTTTCTTTCGGCTTTGATGGGTTGTTTTGGGGCACACTATCTTGGCTTTGTCCTTGATTATTGTTGGCTTATTGGGGCCTGACCCAGGTTTAAATTTAATTAACCAAACAAATCCCGGTACTACTGGGCCTTTCAGCAACAGTCCGCGGAGCACAGGCTAAGGTCTCACCCGAAGTAGTATGGGAGGGTGCTAGAACTAGGTTTCTACACCATGGAGATGTCTGATGAGTTCGAATGGTCCAATGTTTTTTGCTGCACATAGGTTTCTTCGCACACTTTCCTGTTCCCTGCGACCTAATATACTGCCTTCGCGTAACCCTACCCAGGGGCTGTGCGCTGCGCTATTACCCAATATCTTTCTTATATTCAATTATTAGGAAATTTTCTTTGCCTACTTGAATGCTTTAAGTAATAATTAGTTATACAAAATATTCATACAGGTCCGCACAGTAAAGAAAAAATATACTGGCAAATTATATTCAATCATGCATTAGCCTTAGGAAAGATACACAGAAATGTAGTAAAACTTATCTTTATTGATTTTCCCAATGATTACAGACTCGACTTGCCTTGCACACTTAGTTGCAAGGGTCTACACACTCAACTACAGACTACTAGGCCTCTGCGCACTCAGTTGTAGAGCGTTCTCCTATTTTGCGACCTACAAACACACTTTACACTTCGACTCAATCACTTAGACTTCTTATCCTTCTATTCGTTCCATGGTTACTTCCTTATTTTCTACACTTAGAGCCTAGCTCTATTTATACAATCCCATGGTCCGCGGACCATGGGTAGCTCTATCCAGCTGACATTACATTACAAAACTATGGTGGACAACCCTGTGACTCTATCATACTTTTGTGCCCCGCATCTGCAATTTGTTGAGCTTTTACAACAATATTTGGTCAAAACTTGGGCTTTAAGCCCCAAAACATGCCTTGGGGGGATTCCATGCCCAAAAAGCCCCCAACATAAACATCTTGGCTCGCCCTCGAGTCACTCTGTCGGCACGAAGATCTTTTCGCGGAGTCCCTCCGACTGTTCTTGAACTGCAGCAAGGTTAGCAACACATTGAGCTGCTGCTTGCTGGATCTACTGCATACGTTGTTTTGAGACCTCTGTATCAGGAGTGCTTCTTTGCATCAGTACATGCATTCCTTGCATGTGTGTGAGTTTGCCTTCAATTTGTACTGTGATGGTGAAGGCATCGTCGATCCAAGGCTGAATGCACACCTTCAGGACTGCTTCCTTGTGTCGTGCCATGTCCACCTACTCTTTTAGCGCTTTAGCCTATTGCATCCGCGCGAGCCTCTAAGTGAGGACCACCATCTACGTAGTTCCTCAGACACTGTCATAATGGTGTTGGAGTTCTCAAGCCTCTGTCTTTAAACGCTAGATGTTGGGGTCCTCCTGCAGATTTGTGAGGACCTCAAGTGATTCTTCGAACATACTGGTGTAGTCTAAAGCTGCACCTCCAATCTCATCCAGTCTTGCTGTGATAGTGTTAGCGCGCTATTCTCTGACTTCTAGGCGGGTGGAAAACTGTGCCTTTAACCGTATCTCGGCGATTTGAAGGTTCAACTCCAACTAAACCTTTGTCATTTCCTTCTACGCCTCACGCACCCTTGCTGCTAACCTATGGATGCGCGCCTCTGCTATTATGTCCGTTTGAATGGCCCTTTGTAATTGATAATGCTTTTTGAATTTGAATTCAATCGCCCCCCCCAAAGTTGGTTCATTAATGCTTCCTTGGCGACAAATTTTTCCAAATCTTGCCCATAAATCGTGTCTTAAATTCCAGCCACCCGCTCCATTTGGCCTCAAGTCAAGCATCCCATCGTGAATAGCGACTTCAACGGCCACTTTTTGGCCGTGTGACAGCACTGCCCACTATGCGTGGTCGCGGACCTTGTGACTTTTGTTAAGAAATTTATCCAAGAACATAAATTAATTACGGAGAATTATTGAGAGAAACAAATATAAAAATAACCAGCACCAACCATAAACACATAAACACACATGTTTATGTGGGAAAACCTCAAATCCGGGGAAAAACCCAATCATAATTAAATTTCATTATCCTTGGCCAAAACCCTAGCCAATACGGCCAAGTGAGCCTTCACCTCTCACCTCCAGGCCCTTGCATTACAATGAAGTCCTTCCAGCCTTTTGTAGGCTCCATTACATATAATACCACAGACAGAATACCATGGGTGCACAATACCATGTGCCCCAAAACCATCACTGTTTAACCTCCTTTGACTCTATCCCAATTCAAGTTTACCTAACAATCCCCCCCTTAAACTTGCCTTGGGGTTCCTTGACGAACTCCAGCGAATCCTGCTAAGTGAGACAATCCCGCTCACTCTAGCTCTTACCCCCCTCAGAGTTTTTACCCAGGGTATTATTAATCCGGCATCCTCCCTATCACCTAGGTCTAACCCAGACTTTATCGGTGATCGCCGATGGGTACACATGCCTTACCAGGTCTTACAGTAGTATGTCCATTTACATGCAATAATTTTGACTTCATTAATTTTTTTTTGTTTATTGCTGCTGTGATTTTGACCCATCTTCTCTCAATTGCGGGCATCCTTGTTTTGTTTCTCTGCTACCTTCTTGCCAAGTTTAATTGCCTTTAAATTGTGAGATGAATCTTTGAAACCCTAGCCTAGGGTGACTTCACTAGGAGGCCTTGATCTCAATATGGAGTGTGATAACATGCGATGCTTCTTGTTTGGTTGATCTATATCCATGGCATCAGCATTCTCTTCCATGCCACTTGACCTTTCTCGCTTACGACCTCGCCAAGACACAGATCTGCTTCGAGCTCTCTCTATTGCTACCAAAGG
Source organism: Pinus taeda (assembly GCA_000404065.3). NCBI lineage: Eukaryota > Viridiplantae > Streptophyta > Pinopsida > Pinales > Pinaceae > Pinus > Pinus taeda. The sequence continues at coordinate 17,909 of APFE030584558.1, forward strand.
ATCCCACAACAGCAACTGCTCCTCCTCCTGATTCTCTACCTCCAGTCTCTTTGCCTGCAATAACTCTTTCATGGCCGCTACACATTGCAGCTTCTTCGCCTTCATCTATCTGCCTTTGTAGAACCTTGTTTTGGCTGCATTTTGATTAGATCTGCGAACAAACTATGCATCAATCTTTTCTATGTCTACCAGGCTAAATAAACCTTGGTAACAAAAGCATTTTTCTGAAGCCAATACACAACCTTTGGCTCTGATACCAATTGTTAGGAAATTTACCCGAGAACATAAATTAATTACGGAGAATTATTGAGAGAAACAAATATAAAAATAACCAGCACCAACCATAAACACGTAAACACACATGTTTATGTGGGAAAACCTCAAATCCGGGGAAAAACCCAATCATAATTAAATTTCATTATCCTTGGCCAAAACCCTCGCCAATACGGCCAAGTGAGCCTTCACCGCTCACCTCTAGGCCCTTGCATTACAATGAAGTCCTTCCAGCCTTTTATAGGCTCCATTACATATAATACCACAGACAGAATACCATGGGTGCACAATACCATGTGCCCCAAAACCATCACTGTTTAACCTCCTTTGACTCTATCCCAATTCAAGTTACACCACATATCTCCACAATGATATGATATTGTCCACTTTGGGCCTAAGCCCTCATGGATTTGCTTTTGGACTTACCCCAAAAGGCCTCATACCAATGGAGATATTTGTCCATCCTTATATACCCATGATCCTCCCCACTTCTAGTCAATGTTGGACTTTGGTCGTATACCCAACAATCCTCCCCTCGAACAAAGGACCATCGAGCCTCCCCTCAAACGATTATCATCCGTCCACTCTCTACCAACCAGGATTCTCCGCTCCAATGTGTTGGAAGCGCAGGCCTTACATGGAACACCACCTGCCTTGAGAGCTTGCTCTATCCCAGGTCAACTCCTCTTCACCGTGTTGGGACCAGGACACGTCCATGAAGAATCTGGAGCACACCGCCTGCTGAGCTCATCCACGGATCCCATCGTGATATTACCGGGGCCCACCACCTTCATTCGGCATTCTGAGGATTCATCCACTTGGCTAACTTCGGGGCATGGCTCTGATACCACTTGTAAGGTCTCTGGACACCACATATCTCCACAATGGTATGATATTGTCCACTTTGGACCTAAGCCCTCATGGATTTGCTTTTGGACTTACCCCAAAAGGCCTCATACCAATGGAGATATTTGGTGTCCAGAGACCTTACAACTTTTTGTTTTTGCGCGCCGCTCCAACATCGGGCAACTCCTGGGCAGAGTAGTTTATATTCCTGTGCTTCCTTTCAACTTCTTGGAGTGCTAAGACTGTACTTCTCTCGGCTATTCAAGTGGTCATACCACCTGTGTAAAGTTTCATCCTGTCATCCATCATGTTTCCTGGAAAATACCCACCTTTTATTGTTATGTTCGACATTGCGCACTTTACCATCTGCAACGCACTACTTTGGTTAATTCGCTTAGTAATGTGTAGTCCAAGCCAAGGCATAAGACTGATCAATTCACAGTGATAGGTCTTAAACCTGTCATCATGATCATACACACCCTGTCTTATCATCCTAGTCTTTTTATCGAGGAAATATTCCCTTATTTCATTCTCCATCTTCTTGACTTCCGCGTCCACCATAGCGCTTTTCTTCCTTAATTGTACCCTTTCTTCTTCAAGTTCTTGGAGTCTAAAATTTCCTTGTTGGATTTTTGCTTCCAAGGTTTCGCGAACCATCGTATCTATCGATGCTATGATGTGCATTCTAAGTTCTCCAAGTACTATAGGGCTTACTGTGGTTTCTTCATACTCCAGCCTTGGCAATGCCTACGCGATTAGGGTTTTGCACACAGTCCTATAAGCCCAGAGATCCTCTGGAATGCGCATGTCCCTATTAGTCCGCTTCACATTATGGACCTTGTTCAACACTTTGCATACTTTATTAAAAGTTTCTGCATGGATATTATTCTGTGCACTTGGTCTTTCCATACTTCGTGGTCCCAACTGGAGGGTTTTCTCACGCCATTGCCTTACCCGCACCTGCTTATTGATCGTGTCTCCTACCGCGAGGAGGGTGTGCATTTGTGCAGGTTTCATACCATATGCCTGTTATCACCTGGAAAGGTGGGTGTGCAGGCTGTTTCATCTATCATACTTGTCTTTTAACTGCATTTGAGGCTTCCCAAATCGTAGGCGCATCATCCTTTGGTAGTCATGCCAATCCTCAAAACTCTTCTAGTGCGTACCCCACCACCTTGTGGGTGTAGCGCGTAGTACACATTTGGGAGCATGTAAACGATGCTATTTCGGTACTTCCCTTTCAAATTTGTTTAGGAAATCATCCACCTCGCTCAACCCATCATACGTAGGTAGATCTCTCACCTTTGTTGCTACGCAATGCAACAACCTTGTTATCATGTTGCAATTGAGTGTGGTTACCTCATGTAACCAATTTTGCCATCGCTCTATCTCCTCGTCAGAATCTGATGTGTAGGAGATTTTGCGCCCCCATGAGATTTGGCCATCCACGGTTGGATTTACCCAGTCTTTCTCGTGCGCAGTTATCTTGTAGATGCAGTCTAGATCATCATCATTGTCGTAGTCGTGCACTGGCTCTGTGTAGCGCGATCCTTCCACGGGGTCTAAAGGTACCACTACGCGTAGTGAATTTTTCTCAAAATCATCTTGCGCTTCTTTAGATTTATCACTCCATTCATGTCAGTGGCCCAATCTATTCCCAGTAACATGGGGTAGGGATTGCTATCATCAACAATATCTATTACTTCGAAATCTGCTAGCATGCTTTCTCCTTCAATATCTACTATCATTCCCTGTAGTCTCCCCATAGGTAGGATCTTTTGTTGGTTTGCCATTCATAGTTGGATAGGAGACCATTGCAATGCAGGCCTGCCCATGCGCTCCCATGTCTGTTTTGGTAGGATGTTTGCTTTTGATCCTAGATCCATAATCACTTGATCCATCTCATATTCCCCAATATGTGTGGTAAATCTCATCTCCCTTTCTGTTCATGTCGTGTGCTTCCCAAGCTTCTAGACTATGTGTGGTTATCCCGGCGTGGTCCCAACGCATCTAGTTATGAGTTCTTGCAGCCCCTTTACGGCCTTGCTGTCGCACAACAGCTTCATGCATGTCTCTAAGAACGTAGTGAGCATTGATGGGTCCATTTCCGGCTCTAGTCTGTCTTTACTTCTTGAAGTGGAGGCATAAGTGAATCTCCTCTAAGCTTCCATGAAGGTCCCCTAAGCGCGCTCTAAATCAAATTCTGGTTCCTTCGTTGGAGCCTTATGAACCCAGGTACTTTCATCAGGCTACTTGCCTTTGTCATCCCTATCATAATACCACTCTGGAGCATGATATTTACATTAGGGTCTTCCTCACGTGGCTCAGACCTCATCATTTGTAGGTTCTGAGTCGGGGGAGGTTGGAGTGCTCCTTTATCGTGCAACCTCGCTATCAGTGTTGGACAGTCCTCTGTCTCATGATCAAACAATGTACAATACAATCATGATGGTTGTGTTGGATTTGTACAATCGTGGGCATAATGCCCTGGCCCTTCGTAATTGTAACATATCAGGTGTCCGCAACCTCTTCCTGGTCCCCCTCCACCTTAGCGTCGTTTGTGCCCCTGAAATCTAGTTTGTGCCATTCCTGCATTTTGATCAAGGGGCCGAGTTTTGGCCTGAACTCTGTAGGTAGGAGTTCAGTCCATCATCAGCTCATAACTTCTACAGATGCACTCATCATGTCCTACCGACCTACATAAATTATAGAACAATTGTTGTGAATTCTGAGTATATTTCTCTAGTAGATGGTAGTTATATGTAGCATGTTTTCCTCCTATCTGACAAATCACGCGCCATAATGTAGGCAATGCACTTGGTCCTTATTCTTCCCACGGTCTTAATGGTATTGTTCCTCCTCCCACAACGTAATTCGCAAAAACTGGGCAGTGGTCCTTGTTGTGCCCATGGCCCTTGCATTTTATGCACCATACCTCATCGTGCATCTCTAGGCGGGTAGTCCTGTCTTGTTTCAAACTCTGCATCTTGAGGCACAAGTTTTTCAGCTGTGTGTGAATCTGCTGAACTCTTAGGTTAGGATCTTGTATCAGAGCCTCGTGCAATCTCATTGCAACCTCCAAAGCCTCAGCCTGAGTGGTTAGTCTTTGTTACAACAACGCATTCCATAGATGTGACATTAACGATGATACAAACCATTCACGACGTTTCCCATATGTTAATGTCATGTTCGCTTCGCAAATTGTGCACTTTAGACTTTGATCCAACTCCCACGGGGTTTCGCCTAGTAGCATTGTGATTTCCTTGAATCCAATGATCGACTGTGCCTCCGATTCTGTCCTGCTGAATTCTTTGTTTAGCGTAGCTCGGATATCTGCTATCCCCACATTTGGATTGTCATTGGAATGCTTAATGTACCAGGTCAGCACACAGTCTTGCAGAGCACTAACCAACAATGCCTTCTTTATATTGTTGTCCGTGACACCTTGTGCTTCCCATACAACTTTTATCGTGAAACAAAACTAGTCTGAATCTTCATTCCCTACTCCCTTGAACACTGGTAGCTTTATCGTGCTGGCCATAGTACTTTGCGGTGGTGGTGGGGGTGGTATGGGTGAAGTTGGGGGTGAAGATGGTGAAACTGGTGGTGGCATGGGTGGGGGTGGTATGCACGGAATTCTCTGCCTTATCAGATTGATCGCACTTCTTGGAAAAAACTTCGCGAGCTATTCTTCGCCCCCTCGTGGAGGTGAAATCAAGGGGCTAGTCTCTAGCTCTGTGCTCTCTTCGTTTCTGTAGATTCTCCCACTTTGCATAGCCCCAACCATCAATTTATTCACATAACCCGCTTTTCACACAGTACCATTTTAATCCAAGTGTTCAAAGATTTAATGTACTTACCTCGCGGTGCCTTGAGGAAGCGTCATTCTGCCTCGCTATGATTCGATTGAGCCTGTGATCAACATCGCGCGCAATCTTATCTTCCGATTCTTCCAGTTTGCGCACCAATTCTAGAGTCCACACAATAGGTTTGTTGAGTTTACACCTTCCTTGGCTATTTGCTAGCTTCATGATCCACTCATACAACTCAGTAGGGAAGGAAGCAAAGAAAATTTTGTGGATCTCCATATACAAGTAGCAATCTAACCACTCTTCCTTTGACAGTCGTGGGTTCCTATGTTCCTGTGCTGTGAACTCGTGAATATTTCTATCCAACCACTCTTCAATTCGTTTCTTTGTTAGATTCTAGTGATAAGACATCAGACATATCTACACAGATCCCGGTCTTGGCAATGGAACTATTTGTTGGCTTGTTGGGACCTGACCCAGGTTTAGAGTTAATTAGCCAAACAAATCCTAGTACAACTGGCCCTTTCGGCAACAATCTACAGAGTGCGGATTGAGGTCTCACTCGAAGTAGTATGGGAGGGTGCTAGAACCAATTTTCGTACCATGGAGATGTCTGATGAGTTCAACTGGTCCATTGTTTGTCCCTGTGCATATGTTTCTTCGTGCACTTTCCCATTCCTCGCGGCCTGATATACTACCTTCGCGTAGCCCTACCCAGGGGCTATGCGCCACGCTCTATGCTATTACCCAAGATCTTGCTTATATTCCAATATTAGTTAATTATCTTCGCCTACTTAAATTCTTTAAGTAATAATTAGTTATACAAAATATTCATTCAGGTCCACGTAGTAAAGAAACAATATATTGGCATATTATATTCAATCATGCATTAACCTTAGAAAAGATACACAGAAATGTAGTAAAACTTATCTTTATTGATTTTCCCAATGATTACAGACTCGACCTGCCCTGCACAGTCAGCTGCAGGGGTCCGTGCACTTAGCTGCAGACTACTAGGCCTCTGCGCACTTAGCTGCAGAGCCTTCTCCTACTCTGCGACCCATAGAAACACTTTACACTTCGACTCAATCACTTAGACTTCTCATCCTTTTGTTCGTTCCTTGGTTACTTCCTTATTTTCTACACTTCAAGCCTCACTCTATTTATACAATCCCATGGTCCATGGACCATGGACCATGTGTAGGTATATCCAACCGACATTACATTACAAAACTAGGGCAGACAACCCTGTAACTCTATCATACTTTGAGTAGGTCTATCCAACCGAAATTACATTACAAAACTAGGGCGGACAACCCTGTGACTCTATCATACTTTCGTGCCCCGTGCCCGCAATTTGTGGAGCTTTTACAATAAGATTTGGTCAAAGCTTGGGCTTGAAGCCCCAAAAAATGCCTTGGGGGGGATTCCATGCCCAACATTTCTGTGGTTTGGGGAAGCCTTTCCCTTGCCTCAGATTCGTAGATCTAAAGTCTCGCTTCTTCTGTTTAAACTTTTGCTCAATCTTGACAGCGTATCAATACGTTGTGCCGAGCGAGGAGATGTCCAGTAACTCCATCTCATCCTGGATGTACATCTATAGGTAGCCATAGTATTTGACTACCAAAGCTATTCAAAATCTTTGATACCCAACTTTGTGCAAAGGGCATGAAAAATATTGGTAAACTCTGGCACGTCTTGGTCCCTTCCCTACCACAGCATGGTCCACTTTATGTATATATCCTCACAGCTTCCGACAGGGCAGTGCTGCTCCTTGATGACATCCCAGAATGAATTCCAAGTGGGTGTAGATGAAACAGTGAGGCCATACTTTCATCCTTCTGCTCGCAGTAGGTTTCCCACCATTCCTTGACGTGGGGGGGCTTTGAGAAGAACAAAAGTAGTCTTTTGTTGCCTAGAAAAATCATGAACAGAAAATACCCTTCTAGCATATTTAACTATTTATCTATAGTCTACATCTATATGACCCTCAAATATGGGAATATCAAATTTAACTTGTACCTTAAAGTGTGTGGCGCTTCCAGAGTAGCTATTGGAAGTAGATACATCGCCCCTGGGAAGTTGCTAAAGGATTTGGGCAGTGTTCTCCATCATTGCATTCCTTTGTTTCTTGAGGGCTTCTTCGAGCAAGATTTTGATAGGATATCCTACCCCCTCATCTTTCTTTTCATCCACCATGAGAGGCTATTGAGATTTGCAAGGCTGGTCTTCCAAAGATTCGAACAATTCAAGCCCTAACTCCTTATATCCTGATCTCGTTGGGGATATGCAAAGAAAAATAGAGAAAGAGAAGACACCTCTAATACCACTGATCCAGATTTTTGCAGGAACACAATAAAGTACATATATAACCATAAATACATAGATGCAACAAAAATAATACTTCATTTGATTAATGTAAAATAATGAAATATGCTTACAAACATAAATGGAAATAAACTAGCTCGGGCGATGGTAGCTTATCTCTGAGGAGAGATATGGTGGCTACATGCCTCTTAATTCTATTACAATAAGTCTCAAAGGCCTATTTGTTATTGAGAAACAATGAAAAACCCTAAACATCCAAAAACCTAACCCTAGGAGATGAAGCGCTAAACTATGGGCCCCGTTTGGGTAAATTGGTACATCAACTTTCCAGGGTCGTAACTTTGGCATACGATCTCCGTTTGATGTACATAATACCTCATTACAAAGATCTATCCGAGGACTACAAATTTTGAATGACCAACATGTGTTATAGCCCCATGTTTGCCCTAGTTTTTGCAAAAAAAGACATTTAGGGCCTCAAAATGACTGGAACTTTGGGATCCGAAAAACTACCAAAATTAGTAAATTGTGCTACAAATAAGGAAACTAAAAAACTGAAAGAGACAGTTGTGGGTGTCTAAGTGGGATAGACGGGTGGCCACCAATGTAACAACTCTAATGAAAATTCCATATAAAAGTATATAAATACCACGGATGATGGGACACGTATTCCAAGATGAATGGTGGCCAAGACGTCCTAGGGGGTGTTCATTTGGTTGTTTATGGCTAAGGAAATTGGCAAAGGCAATGGCTAAGGAATTAAAGAGGAAGAAAGGTATTTTGGCACAATTATTTATGAAAATAATTGAAATTAGGAGAAAAATAAGGTGAAAGGTCACAGGGTGCATGTGAGGAGGAAATTGAATGAAAATAATGGAAAATGAATAAAATAGAGGCCTCATTAATAAAAAGGCTTATGAGGATCAGTTGTCAAGACTTGGTCAATTTAGTTTTAGAGCTCTCTCATTATTATCTCTCTCTCTCATATTCTTGGACACTTAGAGATTTCTTGGAGCATTTTGGCATTGGAGCAAGAAAGGCAAAGAAGGAAAGAGGAAGCAAAGACCAAGTAGGGAAAGGCAGGATCAAGCAACTACAAAAGGCTTCATTGTAGGTATCAAATTGCATGTGTATTTTCATAGCTAGATTTGGCATGCATGGGATTGCATGTGTTTCTTTTCTACCATGGCATGGGTTATTTCCAGGTGTGATAGTATTTTCAACCTACCCTTGCCATTTTCTAATAGCTTTGATGAGATGGGTTCTCTCATGCGTTTTGTTGGGGATGGTTGATTGGATTCAAAGCTGAGTGGGGTGGATCTACGAATTGACAAACACATGGTGGTAGTGGTCCCTGAACAATACTGAGGATGCACGAAGCCACTGGGCTAGTAACCCTTGAACCAGAATGTGGGTTATGGTAATGCCAGATTGTGTGCCTTGGTGGGCCTAGGAATCCTTGCCAGTGAATGGCGGGATATACTGTAAAGCCAAGAGGTGGATTTTCTCTCCGTTGGGCCTAGTGATTTTGGGATGGAATGCACGGTAAAGCCTGGAGAGTATGTATTAGTGTAGGGCCTAATGATCCCTGGATTAGATTGCAGATGCACGGTAAAGCCTGAGAGACTAGGAGGCACTCAAATTCCTCACAGTGGAGGCGGAGAACTCTGGTGGCATCCACATTGATTGGTGTTTTTTATGTGTTCTATGAGTCCCACATTCATGCTTGGAATATGGCATGGGGGTGATTGGCTAAAGGGACACTTGGCTCAACCAATCTATGGTTGTGTGGAACGTCGTAGTCCCATCACTGGCTGGTTCATTGCATTATTAATGAAAAATTCATTCCCTTGATTTTCATGCACAAATGTACTGATGTATATATGGATTTTGATGGCTGATATGTTTATTTTATTTCTGTTTCTATTTTGTTGTTTTTTAGCACATTTACCCCAGAGGGTGTTATAGAGTGGTAATAGAGCATGGTTCAAACACTTGAACTGGATGGGCTCTATCATAGGTGAAGTGAAGAGAAAATGTTAAATTTTAGACCTTTCTGCCATATATGTTATAACTTTTCTTCTATGGCATATTAGAAGTTGAAAATTTTTCCATATTAAAGGTAAATCCAATTGATAATGTGCTACAATTTCAGATATTGGTTCACAATACTTTAGGAATTATGATCTAAGGAAGATGAACTTCTTGAATGCACCTTTAAATAGGTCATGTTGGAATTTCTGCAATAACTCGTATTTTGTAGGATTTCAGAAGCTGAAAAATTGTCCACATTGAGGGGACTTAACACTAATTATGTGTTAGAAATTTCAGATATTGGGTCGCAATATTGTAGAAGATATGAGTACAGGGAGTCGAGCCTTATGAATGCTCCTAAAATCAGGCCTCAAACAGGTCACACTGACATTTTTGTTATAACTTTTCTTTTGGGCACTCGCAGGAGCTAAAAGTTTTTCTAAAAGGAGGGGAAATCCCACTGATAGTGTGATAAAAATTTTAGACATGTTCTCTCTATATTTTAGGAGATATGACCAGTGGAAGTCAAGATTTCTGGATACTCCTAGAATTGTGCACCAAATAGGATTCTGTTGGTATTTTTGTTATAACTTTTGATATATGAAATCTCAGAATTTGAAACCTGAACCATAGTGAGGGAAAATACCATTGATCATATGGTTTAGTTTCCATAACTTGTACTACTACAGTTTAGGATATATGCATTTAATCATTTTCTATATTAGTTTGCATGCAAAGTGTTTGATGAAATGTTTAAATGGTTCAATGATGAATTGCATACACATTTAGAAATTTTGAATAATAAACAAATATTCAATGGAGATTATCCTGATCATGTACTATTGTGGAATACATACACAATACATAAGCTCCTCTACGTTGATCATCAATATAGCAGCATCAATAACAATAAAACATCAAGAGCATGCACACATTAACACAGTATGTACCCGAGGAAATCTTACAGCTGAAAACCCCACACTATCTTTATATTAAAGATTGAGAACATGTAACATTACAATAGTCAATACTTCTCACAAGTATCCAGCACTATCTCCACCTATTACACACAATACAACTCAGATCTGATCTCCAAATCTATTCCACTGCTTGCCTGCCTCCACTG
>APFE030584558.1:37432-68040 GCA_000404065.3 Pinus taeda
TATATATATGTGTGTGTGTGTGTGTGTGTGTGTGCAGGTGAATTTGGCGGACTCAAAGAGGAGATTGAAGACATAGAGAAGAATTGCTCGTGGCATAGCAGAAAGTGTTATAAGACCGAAATAATAGAGGAGCGAAAGATTGAGGAAGTGGTGCTCAAGGACCATTGGATCTAATAGATCAATGGTTGAGATTTGACCGTGGAGAATGAGTGGAGTTTTAACTATCACATCGGAGGAACACAAAACGATGTGATGTTGAGAATTGTCAACAAGAAATTGTTAAAAATATAAGTGCTAAAAAAGCACTACTAAAAATAGCAATTTGAGCATCAATGCTCGATTGGGCAACAAGGAATGAAAAATGGAAGTGCTAAAAATAGAAGTTCTATTTTTACCAGTTCAAGTTGGATTCCTATTTTTAGACAGTCCCTGGTCTAAAATAGGAAGTAAGATTCGAATTTGGTCTTACCAGCAATTTGAATATTAATTAGTTAATTCTCCATGAGTTAATTAGTTAATGAAAAGCAAACTTGAAATCTTTGTGAGAACATGCAATTATTTCTCCATGCATTGGGGAATGTGTCCTTGATTCGCTCCACTAATTGAGGAATTAAGGATGAGTTCTATATTGAGAGGATCAGTTGACTTAGTTTAACTAGTCAAGTCCAGTTAGATTATTTTAACAAGTTGTTAAAATAATAAAATATAGTTTATTAATGCTTGCATGCATGTGACAACTATTATTTTAGATAACTAAGGATTCACTCATGGATAACTTTTGCATGTCAGTTCTGTCAGAGACCCAGTTGAGATCAGATATGGGACAGTGTACTATCAGATGCTTAACTATTTCTAGTAAGTAGTTTTTGCATGGTTGAGGAACTAGTGTTCTCAAGGAATACATAGTTGGAACATTGGTTGTTTTTGATATGTTGGAATTAATAGCATATGCTTTTGCTATGATTTCCTAAGAAAACTACGTAAGGACCATAGGGAAAGCCTATATAAAAAGGGCTTGGGTGGTTCATGAGACATATCCTCATATCTTCATAGTTCATTGAGAACTGAATAGCTTGAGAGCTAATTCTTCTTGTATTGTGAAGAGGATTTCCACTTGATTGATACTACATCGTTGGGGTTTTATGCTGGTGCTTTCCCTTGGATATATCTTGTGTTATGTGTGATTAATTCTCTTGATCAGTTATGCATGTTTCTACTTAATGTTGCTCATGATTTCAATTATGCTTCTGCTTAATGTTTTGTAGAAGTAGAACAAGTATTATGCTTTAGGACATTGCATATATCGGTTTGTTCTACAGGTGAAATTTCTACACCAATTGCACGAGCCTCTCTTCCAGGGCTCTGCGATCTGTCATGCCTATTAGTGCTGCTATGCACAAACTAGGCATGATGTATTCCATAGGAATCATGGCTTCCACATCATAGACAAGTCTAAAAGGGGTTTGTCCCGTCAGCTTTTTGCATGTTGTCCGATAAGCCCATAATACTGTAGGTATGCGTAGGTCCCAATCACTTTGTTGAGCATTGAAAACCTTGGTCAATGCATTTTCAAGCACTTTTTCGAATGCCTCCACTGTCCCGTTAGCCTGTGGGTGATAAGGAGTTATTTTCTAGTGATATACTTGAAATTCTTCCATTAGTTGCTCTAATCGTTTTGTTTAGAAAGTGCGTACCCCGATCAATCATCAAAATCTTTGGACATCCAAATCACGTCAATACATGCTCAAATAGGAATTTGTAGCCGTTGTACCTGTGCAATCCTTCACAGGATGCACCTCCACCCATCGTGTCAAATACTCCATCGCATTGATGATATACCTCACCCTTGTCTTCCCTTGTGGCTAAATGGGTCCTACAAAATCTATTGCCCACTTCTCGAAAGGTTGCAATGTCATTTATAGATTCAAAGGAATTTCATCTCTTCATGATGGCCTTCCTGTTCACTGACATATATCACACACCTTGCAATATGATTTTGAATCCTGATGAAGGTTTGGCCACCATAACCTGGCACGTAGAATCTTCTGCGTGGTTGCTCTCCCTGCATAATTTCCTCCCGCGGCGCCCCCATGAGTGTCCGTAAGGATGATACTTTTTCAAACTCATGTAAATATCTTCGAAATATCTCATCAGTCCCCATTTTGTATAGATGCCCAACAATGACAGAGAAATCTTCTGCGCACACCATTAATTCCTTTTTTTGATGGACAGAGTATCCTTCCGGTGGGTTCCTGTTGTTAGGAAGTGTATTATATCCTGAAAATGTCCATCCATGACGTGCACAACAAAGAGTTGCGCATCAAGTAATCCTCCCTCCAAATTAGTGGGTTCCTCCCCTATCTGCATGCACGACAGGTGGTAAAGACCCATGTTTAATCATCCAGGCTTCACAACAACTCCAAAATCATAATCTTGGAACAATAAAATCCATTTACAGATTTGCCACCCCAACACAGGCTTATTGACCAAGTACTTCAGGGTGGAGAATAGGTGCAACCACTCAGGTTGGGCTTTTCTCCATAAGCCTGCATCCATTTGGCTAGTTGCGTGCACAGATCATTCTTCCCATCGTACTTGTTTGTCAGTCACATATTAGGGTTCCCAAATCATGTTCTCATCATTCTCCTATAGTCGCACCAATCATCAAAGCTTCCTTTGTGCGTACCCCACCATCTTGCAAGTGTAGCGCGCAATGCCCAATCCAAGGCCTGGACACATTGATTTTCTGGCACCTCTCCTTCAAATGCATCAAAAAAGGTATCTACCTCATTTAGAACATCATAAATAGGAAAATTTCTTACCTTTTATGATACACAGTGCAGCGATCGAGTCATCATGTTGCAATTCAACATAGTTACTTCATGTAATCGATTTTTCCAGCGTTCTATTTCTTCATCGGAGTCCGAAGTGCAGGAACTCTCGCAATCCCACGTAATATGTCCATCCGCGTTGGGATTCGCCCAATATTGGTCTTGCACTGTTATCTTATAGATGCAGTCTAGATCATCATCACTCTCATAATCATGGATTGGTTCTGTATAGCACGATCCTTCAGCAGGATCCAGGGGTATTATTACACGCAATGATTTCTTCTCAAAGATCATCTTGCACTTCTTCAAATTGATTACCCCATTCATATTAGTATCCCAGTGAATTCCCATGAGTGCAGGGTAGGGATTTCTATCATCCACTATCTCTATTACTACAAAACCCACCAGCGTGCTTGCTCCCTCAATGTCCATGGTCACCCTTGCAGCCACCCCATGGGGATGATTTTTTGCTGATTCACCATCCTTAGTTGAATCAGGGACCATTGTAGCGTAGGTCTCCCCATTCACTCCCATGTCTATTTTGGTAGGATGTTCACATCTGACCCTAAATCTAGAATGACTTGATCCATTTTGTATTCTCCGATCTGCACGGTGAGTCTCATTTCACGCCCTGTCCTTGTCTTATGCTTACTGATATTTTAGACTACGAGCAGTTCACCTGGCGCGGTCCCATCACATCTATTGATGAGTTCTTGTAACCCTTTCACAACCTTAATGTTGTGCAGTAACTTCATACATGTTTCCAGGAAAGTTGTGAGCATAGAGGTGTCCATTTCCGGCTCAGGCTTATCCTTGCTTCTTGAGGTGGAGGCCTCAATGAATCTCTTCTTAGCTTCAATGAAGGTTTCACGAGCACACTCTAAATTGAACTCAACCTCTTTCGTCAGAGCTTTGCGAACCCATGTACTATCTTTTGGTTGTTTTCCCTTGTCATCTCCTGTCGTGATCCCACACTTGAGCACTATATTTACGTTCGGATATTCCTTGCGTGGTTCAGACCTCATCATCTGAAGGTTCTGAGTCGGTGGAGGTGGTAGTGCTCCTTTGTCTCGTATCCTAGCTATTAGTGTAGGACAGTCTTCTGTTTCATGATCAAACAATGTGAAATACTTGCATGAAAAACATGTTGGATTAGTGCAATCACATGCATAGTGTCCTAGTCCTTCGCAATTGTAGCAAATCAACTGCCCGCGACCTCTACTAGGTCCTCCTCCTGAATTTTGGTCAAGGGCCGCGTTTTGGCCTGAACCCTGTAGGTGGGAGTTCTATCCATCATCAATTCATAGCTCCTACAAGTATGCTCATCATGTCCTACTGATCTATAAAAGTTGTAGAACAATTATTGCGGTGCTTGCAAATATTTCTACAGCAAGTGAAAATTATCCGTGGCATGTTTTCTGGCTACTTGATAGATAGCGCACCATAGAGCAGGTGCTGTGCTAGGTCCTACTTGAACTTCCAGCCTTAAAGGCATTGGTCCTCCTCCTGCAAGGTAATTTTCAAACACCAAGCAATGGTCTTTGTCATGACCTTGAATCTTGCATTTGAAGCACCATGCTTCATCTCGTACCTCTGGTCAAACCGTCCCGTCGAGCTTCAAACTTTGCATCTCAAGGCACAAATTCTACAACTGCACAGGGATATTTTGAACTCCTAAAGTAGGATCTTGCATCGAAGTCTCATGTAGTCTCATAGCAATCTCCAAGGCCTTTGCCTGAGTTGTTATCTTCTATCGTGAAAGCACACTCCTTAAGTGGGGTAGTAGTGAAGCCACAAACCACTCACGATGCTACCCATCTATCAAATTCATATTGGCTTCACGGATTTGACACTTCAATCTTTGATCGAATTCCCAATGTGTCTCACCTAGTCGCATCACAACTTCTTTAAATCCCACGATCAACTGCCCCTCAGATTTAGGCCTACTAAATTCCTTATTTAGTGCTGTCTAGATGTATTCTACTCTAGCATTTGGGTTATTGTTAGAGTACTTAATATACCAGGTTAACGCGTGATCTTACAGAGCACTAACTAATGTCTCCTTCTTTATGTGGTCATCTGTAACACCTTGAGCTTCCCATACAGCCCTCACAATGAACTAGAATTGGTCTGCATCCTCATTTCCCAAGCCTTTGAACAAAGGAAACTTCAATGTATTTGCCATACTAAACTGCGGTGGAGGTGGAGGTGGTACGGGTGAAGTTGAAGGTGATGGCGGTGAAGTCGGAGGTGGTATTTGCGGGAATCCTTGTCTTATTAATTGAATAGCACTTTGCAGAGAGACCTTCACTATCGCTTCCTCATCCCTTCGCAGAGGTGAAATCAAGGGGCTATACTTTGGACCCTTATTTCCTTAGTTTCTGTAAATTTTTTCACTTCACGTAGTCCTAAACATCAAGGTAGCTGCATAACCCATTATTTGTACAACAAAATTTTAATCCAAATATTTAAATATTTTACATACTTACCTCATCGTCCTTTGAAAAAGCATCGCTTTGCCTTGCTATAGCTGAATGAGGTGTCAACTGTGAATTTAGTAACAAATCCTCTTATGACACGATTGAGCCAATGATCGACAACGTGCACGATCTTATCCTCCGATGCCTCCAACCTTCTCACTAGCTCTAGGGTCCGCACAATAGGACTGTCTAGTTTCCACCTCCCTTGGCTATCTGCTAGCTTCGCGATCCACTCGTATAGATCAACTAGGAAGGAGACGAAAAATATTTCATGGATATCTATATACAGGTACCTGTCTAGCCACTATTCTTTTGTTAGTTGCAGATTTCTGTTTTCTTGCGTCGCGAACTCGTGGATCCATCTGTCCAACCAGCCTTCAATTTATTTCTTAGTTGGATTGCAATGATATGACATCACACATCTCTTATGCTGATTTTGGTCCCGACAATGGAACCATTTGTTGGCTTGAGGGGGCCTGACCCAGGTTCAGTTTTAGTTAGCTAAACAAATCGCTACACTACTGGCCCTTTTGGCATTAGCCCGTAGAGCGTAGATTGAAGTCTCACCCGAAGCAGTATGGGGGGATGCGCGAACCAAGTTTCTACACCCTTGAGATGGTTGTGATGTTAGTTTATTCCAACTATACCTACCTTCCCGTAGGTTTCTTAGCCCTCTGTTCCACCCTTTAGTACCTTTGCAAAAGGGTACAATTGGCTTTTGCGCAACCCTAACCTGTGACTCAGGGACTTTCACGCTGCTAGGGCAACGAGCTGTGATATTTACCAAACTAGGATAAGTGTCTTACTTATCTTATTAATTGATCTTAGTTAGCTTCATGTAAACAGATGTTCTTACTTGTGTTCACTTAACCAACACATTTACATATATTCGCGCATCATATAAGCATTATAAGTGAAATTAATACCCAACATAACAAGATGCATAAACAAGAAAGAAAGACGTATAAATTGTAGAATTCTTCTCTTTATTGATAATTCCAGACAATTATAGACTCGACCCACTTTGCGCACTCAGCTGCAGGGGTCTGCACACTCGGCTGCGAACTTCTACTCTAGGCCTCTATTCACTCAGCTACAGAGCCTCTACCTACACTACGACCTAAGACTTAGGCTTCCTGCTCTAGACAATGAATTTCTTACATGTTCAATGTCTATAACTACTTAGAGCTTTGCTCTATTTATACAGTCACATGGTCCGCGAACCATGGGTAGATATTTTAAAGCCGACTTTACATTTTAAAATAAGGGTGGACAACCCTATGACTCTTTAACATCTACGTGCTCCACAACCACAAAATGTAAAGTATTTACACTTGGATTACAAAACTTAACCAAAATATGGGCTTTTAGCCCCAAAACTACCCTTAGGGCATCCCATGCCCAACAGATATTTAGGTATGAACCGAAATATTTGTGAGATGGTGTCATACTAATCTAGATTGACTTTTCATATGTGTGTGAGTTTACGATGTGAACATGTTAGTTAGATATTGTTATGGATATCATGATCTTATGAGTGCTTGAGTTGATGTGTTGTAAAGTGATATTATTCTAACTAGATTGATTGTGCAAACAAGATCACCTCCCCTGAGATACATTAAGGTATCAATTGCTTATGTCATATATTTGGTGCTTGACTATTGATTATGTCATCTAGTTGATTTATTTAACATGATATGAATGTTTGATGAATTGCATAATATGAGTATGTGTTCAAATGATCTTGTTTTAAGATGATTGTACTAAAATATATGTGTTGAGACAATTGATATGTACTTGAGTATAGTAGGTGATAGTTGTAGTATTATGATTGATGACTATGAGTTGACTATGGATTATGACATGATTGTTAGTCTTGGTAATGGTTGATTTCAAATTAATAGATATGATTGTCTTGATATTTGGAACATGTCATTGACATGTGTGAGCAGTTGTAGGATAACATGCTTGGTATTAACATGACAAGGTAATAGTTGATGTGTCTATATAAATAGCAGTTGGGTGATCTGACAACACATAATAAGCCTCGATTGTAGCAAGGAAAAGGTTAAAGAAAGGAATTGGGAAAAAATTACTTTTCCCGTGTTTGGAAATCCAAATTCCAAGCGAATGAGTTCTTTGCCTATAGGAAGCCTTCTTAACCTTAATCTAGTTTGACATTATGTGGATACATACTATATTCATCAATGGGTACTTGAAAGGTATATTATATAGTCTTTAGCTACAGGTGGATTTATTAAAGGATTGGAGTCCCTTGAGACATGGCGTGGATGTGTTCAACTGCAAGAAGCATGCTTGGCACAACAAGATAATGTAACTTGTTTATTTTTATTTATGCACTGACAATTATGTGTTTATGGTAGTATGATGTAGGGGATTGCATGGAAAGTGTCTGCCATGAAATCTTGAAGAAGGCTTTGGTCGAGTTTCTCAGGGAACCATGGGGATCGATTCATGGTGTTTATTGTTAGTCTTTTGCTTTGGTCTTTTGGGATTGTTGCACTTGATTTTCATGTTTGATTATGTCTGGTGCATAGCTATGCCACTTTGTTTGTGGAGTCATGTTGTTATTGGTTTTTAGGTCTTCTTCTTGTTTGCTTCTTGTCTTGCCTTTTATGTTTTGAGTCTTGGGAATTGGTTGGGAAAGAGGAAAGTTGATGGAAATTGGGAGAGATTTGCGGTACCCAAAAGGTAATGTAAGATTTAGATGAAGCTCAGTGCATGAGTAAGTACAACGGAAGGTAAGGCTATGAAAGTCGGTTGGACTAGCTGGGTCTATTGTGGTAAATGGACGGTAGTAGCATAGTCATGAGAAAGGTAACATGAAAAGGTAAAGTAAATGGATTTGAGGTGTCATATGCTTTGGCTATGTTGGGAATTGTTGCTGTCAATGCCTATGCATAAATAAGGAAGTTCTCTTAACTTAGACCTTATGTTATTTGGTAAATATTTTATGATCATGATTATGTTGAAATTTATATATGTATACATGTATGAATGTATGTCATTGTCTGACAGGATCAAGATTATTTTATGCTAACATTTATATATGTATGTATGTATCCATGTATCTATGTTACTATCTAAGAGGGTTGTTAGGGATCATTCTTGTGGATGAATGATTGCTTATGTAGGAGAACAACATGAAGAGGTTTCTGGGAAGAACAATCACGGCAAATATATGAGGTCAGTATCATGTGGATATGATTCGATATTGTATACTTTAATTATGCCTATGTCTATGTTATAATAGGTAATGTTGAAGGATACATCAACAAAGTGAAAGCAGTGTGGTCTGCGGCATGCTAGGATAAGCATGGATGAGATACTAGAAGCAAGGTTCTTGGTAAGGACAATGTGGTTTTGGATGTGTGGTACTATTATTGTGCATATGTTGTATATGTTGTACATGTTGCATCTATGATGTGTGCACTTGTGGTGTTGTGTATACATAGCATGTGTACATGTTATTTATGCAATGTTATATACATGATGGTAAAAATAGGGTTGTGCAAATATTGCATATGGGGTGTTGTATACATATTGTACTGTCTTCATGATGTATATGCGAAGTGTGTGCATATGGTTCTCTGTGAATGTTGGATATGCAGTGATGTGTATAGATGATGATATGTACATGTTGGATATGCAGTGCTATGTAAACTTGGTGTTGCGTGCATGTTGTACATATGGTGTTGTATGCATGATTGTACAAGTAGTGTTGTGAGTGTGTGGTGCCATGTACATGTTGTATATAGGCTTCTATGAGCATGCGGTGCCGTGTACATGTTGTGCATGTGATCTTATGTACATATGGTGTCGTATACATATCGTGCGTGTGGTACTGTATACATGTGGTATTGTGTACATGTTGTACAATGGTGTAGTGTACATGTGGTGTTGTGTACACGTTGTGTAGGTGGCATCATGTACATGTGATGTTGTGCAGGTGGTGCAGTGTATAGGTGGTACTATGTACATGTTTTAAATATGGTACTGGTGTACGTGTGGTATTGTGTGCATTTCATCGATGTTGTGTTATGGGCATGTGGTATTATGTATATACATCATGTAGTCATGGTATTGTAGCATGTGTACTAATTGTGTAGTACTCTATGTAGGTACATGCATTGTGTGGTATTTCACATCGGGTATAGATGGATGCATTGTATTGTATACACTGGGTGTAGGTGTATGTGTTGTATGTCAGGTGTAGATGCATGTATTGCATAGTGTGGTATGTCATGTGGTTGTATGTGTATGATGCACACTATGTGTCTATGCACATGCTTGAGGAGAAGGCACTGGGTGTTTTTTGAGAGTAGCAACCGATCCAGAGTGCATATGGAACAAAGACATAGGTAGAAGCTAAGGATTGAGGAAATGATAAGTATCATCATTTTATTTCAATTTTATTATGCGTGTACTTTATGACTATGGTATATGATGATTATATGTGATCTATGATTTTGGTTTATGATGGTTACATGTGATTTATGATTTTGATCTATGATGGTTGTGTTTTGAGATAACCTGATGCGATATTTTTATACATGTTGATTTGGTCAAAGATGCTAGTTTGACTTCTTGTGATAGGAAGCAAACAAGATTCCAAGTGTACCTTATTGACGAACTACCAATGAGGTATGATTTGAATTTATTTCAATTTATTTTGAATCTAATGGAAGTTATGTTCTTGGTACAGGAAGAATGAACATGCCTAATTGGGTGGTTGAAATCGACTACAAGAATTAGCAACAACAATGAAAGAAATTGTAACATGCACCAGTATGCTTGTAAAGCACTTCAAGAGCAGTGCCATTGTGGGGCACTGGTACCCAATAGTGTCCATTGATTTACATGAGCATACTATGACCGGTATGGTAGGTTAGACACAGGTATATGCCTCGGTCTTTGAATCTTTTGATGTGAGGAATCCTTGCCAAGGGATGGACTGCTCGGGATGGGGGTGCTAACGAAACTTGAAAGGTGAGTGACCACACGTAGGAGGTGACCAGATTCCCAAGGGACTGTGTAGCAGAGAAGGGAAGGTCACAGATGGATTTGTATGGTCATTAGCTTTACCAGATGGAATCATATGCACATTGGGAGTGCGCCC
The DNA here is from genome assembly GCA_000404065.3 of Pinus taeda. Lineage (NCBI taxonomy): Eukaryota > Viridiplantae > Streptophyta > Pinopsida > Pinales > Pinaceae > Pinus > Pinus taeda. The sequence continues at coordinate 47,884 of APFE030584558.1, forward strand.
AAGGAAAATGAGCTGGTAATTGTTTGCTGAGAGGACAAGTGGTGTAGGATTATAGTGCTAGACATTAGATGCATATTTGAATTTGCAGTGGATTCTGGACTTACTAAGAAGGAGGTGAACCCTGGTATTACTTTGAGGGTGGAGGTGTGAGCCTCTGGATTCCCTTGTTGATTGATATGACATTGTAACATTTATTTGTTGGTTTTGCAAATGTGTATATGTGTATATCATTGTAAATATGATAATGAGCTGTGTTATAAAGCTCCAATATGCAGTATGGTTTTTATATGGTCATGTTGTCATGATGTTTTTCTTTTGAGCAGGACATTCATTTTCAATAATGCAATGAGGTGTGTTATAAAGCTCCATGGGCATTATGTTTTGTTTTCAGTAGTCATGTTGGTTATAGGTGTCATTGAACACCCAGGACAGTGTTCTCCCAAGGGGGAGGGTTCTGTAACAACCCTAGTGAAAATTCCATGTAAAAATATATATATACCACGGATGATGGGACATGTATTCCAAGATGAATGGTGGGCAAGACATCTTAGGGAGTGTTCATTTGGTTGCTTATGGCTAAGGAAATTGGCAAAGGAAATGGCTAAGGAATTAAAGAGGCAAAAAGGTATTTTGGCACAATTATTTATGAAAATAATGGAAATTAAGAGAAAAGGAAGGTGAAAGGTCACAGGTTGCATGTGAGGAGGAAATTGAAGGAAAATAATGGAAAATGAATAAAATAGATGCCTCATTAATAAAAAGGCTTGGCAGGACTTGGTCAGTTCAGTTTTGGAGCTCTCTCATTATTCTCTCTCTCTCTCATACTCTTGGACAATTAGAGCTTTCTTGGATAATTTTGGCATTGGAGCAAGAAAGGCAAAGAAGGCAAGAGGAAGCAATGATCAAGCAAGGAAAGGCAGGATCAAGTAGCTGCAATAGGCTTCATTGTAGGCATAAACTTGCATTGTTTTTTCCTTGCTAGATTTGGCATGCATGGGATTGCATGTGTTTATTTTCTAACATGGCATGGATTTTACCAGGTGTGACAGTATTTTCAGCCTAGCCTTGCCATTTCCTGATAACTTTGATGAGATGGGTTCTATCATGTGTTTTGTGGGGGATGGATGGATTGGATTTGAAGTCGAGTGGGGTGGCACTCCGAATTGAAAAACACATGGTGCTAGTGGTCCCTGAACCAGACTGAGGATGCACGAAGCTATTGGCCTAGTAACCCTTGAATAGACTGTGGGTTGCGGTAAAGCCAAATTGTGTGCCTCGGTGGGCCTAGGAATATTTGCCAGTGAATGGCGGGACATACGGTAAAACTAAGAGGTGGATTTTCTTTCCATTGGGCCTAGTGATTCTGGGATGGAATACACAGTAAAGCTTGGAGAGTATGTCTTGGTGTAGGGCCTGATCAGACTGCAGATGCACGGTAAAGCCTAAGAGACTAGGAGGAACTCAAATTCCTCACGGTGTAGGTGGAGAACTTCTGGTGCATACACATTGATTGGTGTTCTTGATGTGTTCTATGAGTCCCACATTCATGCTTGGAATATGGCATGGGGGTGATTGGCTGAAGAGAGACTTGGCTCAACCAATATTTGGTCGGGTGGAACGTGGTAGTCCCATCACCAGTTGGTTCATTGCATTATTAATAAAAAATTCATTCCCTTGATTTTCATGTGCAAATGTACTAATGTATATATAGATTTTGATGGCTGATATGTTTATTGTATTTCTGTTCCTATTATGTTGTTTATATTCACATTTACCACAAAGGGTGTTACAACCAACACCCACCTAGATCATTCCTCCCCCCTTAGGAAGCAATAGTCCCCATTGCATTGAGTGCCTCCATGAGATGGGGAAACTTCTGTTGAACTTGGTCTTTGGTGAGCTGTTATGCAATCTTTGACATGTCCAATAATGGTCGGAGGCATGGTCGAGGGAGGTCCACATCGAACACTCAGCACAAGCCAAGGAATGGGGGAATGTTGTGCTCCAAAGAATTGTTTTCCACAACCTTGGTAATGGTGTAAGGACCATATCAGAGTGGTTTGAGCTTCCGATGGGATCTTGTAAGGCGTTCTTTCTGCAGATGCAACTAGAATTTGTCACCCACTTGAAAATTGTGTGGCATGTGATGTCAATCATGTCGCTATTTGTACTCAGGTATTTTCTATAATGGAGCGATGATATATCAGACCATTGGGTAGAGTTTCTCCTAGAGTTAGATTGAATGAATGCTCCACCTGACAGTGCAACGGTGCCCTTATGGGTGAGGAGAAGATGTTCACGTCTTCATTCATGACCATATCCACCTACTTTTGCTGCATGGAGGAACCCTTCCCAGGGGCCATGAATTTCCTAGTTTGGGAGATGATCTTACTGCATTTGTGAGTACATATCAAAGAGGTGGCGATAGGTGGGGCTACCTCCGATATCCTGTATAATGAATTACCCAAAGAAATAATAAGAATGTGAGGACTTGACTCATACACACCATGTCACTTCCACAAGTATGGTTGGCCTAATAATACATCACAAACATCAAGAGGTGAAACATCACACAATACCTCATATGTGAAGCGCTTGATGCTATAGGGAAGGCAACACTGCTGGCGAACTCAGAGATCTTGTCCTTAGTAAAGCCACCCAATGTTGTACATTTATGGTTGTGGTATGGTTAGTAGGCCCAACTGCTTCATGATGTCTTCTGAAATGAGGTTCTTTTGGCTACCACTATCGACAATGAATTGCAGCGATGAACCCTTTACCCACATTTGTGAGTGGAAAAGATGCTCCCCCTCGTCTGGATCTTTGGGCTCATTCTTTTGGATCTTGGTGGTGGCAATGGCATGGGCTCCTCATCAATGATCTGCCTCTCTTTGTCATTCCTCTTGTTAGGTTCTAACTCAGGGTCGGAGCATGCATCTGACTCTAAAGCTTTCAACTCGGTTGCCAACGACTGCTTGGCCCAACACTCACTTATGTTATGAGTGGGGCTTTTATGGAACTCACACCACTTTCCTATGTCCTTTGACTTCATGGCATTCTCTTCTTGTGGCTTTGACAGGTTGTCTTAGGTCACAACGCCTTAGCCTTGTTCTTGCTTCTGTAGTTTGGGGAAGCCTTTCCCTTGCTTCAGATTCGTGTATCAAAAGTCTCACTTCTTCTATTTAAACTTCTACTCAATCTTGATAGCGTATTGGCACGCCATACCAAGCGAGGAGATGTCCAGGAACTCCATCTCATCCTAGATGTACCTATTTAGGCAACTATAGTATTTGAGTACCAAATTCCACTTAGAAGCCTTGATACCCAACTTTGTGCGAAGGGTATGAAAAATATTGGTAAACTTTGGCACGTCTTCGTCCCTTCCCTGCCACAACATGGTCCACTTTATCTATTTATGCTCACAGCTTCTGACAGGGTAGTACTACTCCATGATGGAATTCTAGAATGAATTCCAAGTGGGTGCGACTAAAAATAGTGAGGCCGTAATTTCACCCTTCTGCTCACAGTAGGTTTCCCACCAGTCCTTGAAGTGGGGGGCAACTTTGAGAAGAGCGAAAGTAATCTATTCCCTGCTAGAAAAATCATGAACAGAAAAATACACTTCTAGCAGATTTAACCATTTATCTAGGGTATCTACGTCTATATGACCCTCAAATATGGGAATATCAAAGTTAACTTGTACCTTAAAGGTTGTGGCACTTCCAAAGTAGTCGTTGGAAGTATATGCATCACCCATGGGTAGTCATTGAAGGATTTGGGAAAAGTTGTCCATCATCACATTCCTTTGTCACCCAAGGGCTTCTTCAAGCAATATTTTGATAGGATCTCCTGCCTCGTTGTCTTTCTTTTCATATGCCATGTGAGGCCATTGAGATTTGTGAGGCTGGTCTTGTAAAGGTTCGACCAATTCAATCCCTAACTCTTTATATCCCGACCTCGTTGCGGACATGCAAAGAAAAATAGAGAATGAGCAGACCCCTCTGATACCATTGATCCAGATTTATGCAGGAACATAATAAAGTACAAATCTAACCATAAATACATAGATGCAACAAAAATAATACTTCATTTCATTAATGTAAAATAATGAAATATGCTTACAAACAAAAATGGAAATAAACTAGCTCGGGTGATGGTAGCTTATCTCTGAGGAGACATGTGGTGGCTACATGCCTCTAAACTCTGTTACATTGAGGCTCAAAGGCCTATTTATTATTGAGAAACAATGGAAAAACCTAAACATCCAAAAACCTAACCGTAGGAGATGAAGCACCAAACTGTGGGCCTTGTTTGGGTAAATTGGTACATCAACTTCTCGGCTCATAACTTTGGCATACAATCTCTGTTTGACATGCATAATATCTCATTAGAAAGATCTATCTAAGGACTACAAATTTTAAATGACCAGCATGGGTCATATACTAATTATGGTCATTGAAAATTTGTGGTCTCAGTTTTCCCAAAAAACGAAGTTTAGGGCCTCAAAACAGCACCGGAAGTTCGGGACTTGAAAAATGCCAAAATTAGTAAATTGTGCTACAAATAGGGAAACTAAAAACATAAAGAGATAGTTGTTCGGGTCCAAGTGGGATAGGTGGGTGGCCACCAACATTCACCTAGATCATTCCTCCTTCTTTAGGATGCAATGGTACCCATTGTGTTGAGTGCTTCCATGAGATGGGGATATTTCTGTGGAACTTGGTCATTAGTGGGTTGTTCTGCAATCTTTGATGTGTCCAGTAATGGTGGGACACATGCTCGAGGGTAGTCCACATTGAACACCCACTGCAAACCAAGGAATGGGGGAATGTTGTGCTCCAAAGCATTGTTTCCCACAACCGTCGTAATGGTGTAAGGACCATATCAGAGTGGTCTGAGCTTCCAATGGGATCTTATAAGGCATTCTTTCTGCAGATGCAAGCACACTTTGTTTCCCACTTGAAACTTGTGTGGCACCTGGTGTCATTCATGTCATTGTTTGTACTTGGCAGTTTCCATAATGGAGTGGTGATATATCGGTATGTTGCATAGAGGTGCTCTGGGAGTCAGATCAAATGAATTCTTGACCTGACAGTGCAACGTTACCCCTCTGGGTGAGTAGAAGATGTTCATGTCTTCTTTCATGAACGTATCCACCTACTTCTGCTACATGGAGGAACCCTTCCCAAGGTGCATGGATGTTGCTACGATCTTCCCCTTCCTGTGAGAGCGAACCAGAAAGAAAATGAATTTCCTAGTTTGGGAAATGATCTTACTGAATTTCTTAGTATAGATCAAAGCGGTGGTGGTAGGTGGTGCTACCTCCGATATCCTCTATAATGAATTACCCAAAGAAATAATAAAAATGCAAGGCCTTGATTCATACACAATAGGTCGCTTCCACAAGTATGGTTGGCTTAATAATACATCACAAACATCAAGAGGAGAAACATCACACAATACCTCATATGTGAAAGGCTTGACGGTGTAGGGAAGGTGACACTACTTGCAGACTCCGAGATCTCATCCTTGGTGAAGCCACCTAATGCCATACGGTTGTGGGTGTGGTATGGTCAGTAGGCCCAATCGCTTCACGACCTCTTCTGAAATGAGGTTCTTTTGGCTTCCATTGTCGACAATGAGTTGCAGCGGCAAACCCTTCACCCACATTTGTGAGTGGAAAAAATGCTCCCCCTCCTCTGGGTCTTCGGGCTCATTCTTCTGGATCTTGGTGGTGGCAACAATGGTGTTGGGCTCCACATTGTTGATTTGCTTCCCTTTGTCATTCCTCTTATTAGGTTCTAACTCAAGGTCGGAACATGCATCTGATTCTTAAGCCTTCAACTGGGCCACCAACGACTGCTTGGCCCGACACTCACTTGTGTTATGAGTGGGGCTCTTATGGAACTCACACCACTTTCCTGTATCCTTCATTGAATACATGGCATTGTTCTTTTCTTGCGGCTTTGACGAGTTTCCTTGGGTCATACTGTCTTCGCTTTGTCCTTGGTGTTGGGCCTTGAAATTGTCATTCACTTTTATTCCATTTTCACTTATATTTCCATATTGTCACCTTCACCCCACCTCTATTTCATTACATTTAACTCCATTTCATTACATTTACCTAACCATTATCATTATTGGGTCACATTTATGTTTTTCCAAACTTTATTAATCCTTAGCATTTTTAAATGAATTTATGGTTAAAAATTAGAAAATAATGTGCATATGCTTATACCTAACAAGTGGGATTAGATTGTTGACATGTGTAGGTCAAAAGGAAGCTTCTAAAAGACCTTATGAGGGCTCCCAAAACCAAATTCGAATTTGAGCAGAGAATATCATGGGATCATAATGATATGTCTCATTTCCTATTTGTATTGAAACTCTAAGAAGACATGTGTCTTATCATTTCCTATTTTGATTGTAACTCTAGAGATATATGGAGAGATTCATGGACTCTCATTAATGAGATAGCTTCTCATCTTTTTATATAAATAGGGGATGTTTTCTCCTATCATTTTGTATGTAAAGTTGGGGAATTTCTCATGTTTTGAATAAAGAAGAAGGCTTGCATTTGGAGCTTCTCAACTTTCCATCCTAATAATTTTGGATTGGCCATCTACAATGTGTGAGATTTATTTGTTTTCATAGATTAAGATTTATTTGTTTCATAGATTAAGATTTATTACTTTATTAATTACTGTGTAATCTTATGCTAATCAAAGCATCTCAAGAAAATAATTTTCTCTTTTCCAAAATTGGATTGTGTTTGAAGCATTGGAGCATATAGTGATCTTAGTTTTCCTTTACATGTTTTTACAATGCCTTCTTAGGATTAAGTTTTACATTCACCGTTTAATCTTATGTAGAGCATTTCAAGAAGGTAGTTCTTCCAAAATTGATTGCTTGATGCATTTAGAACAGACAGTGATTTAGTTTTCTCTCTCATGCTTTTATCATGCTTTTTAGATTAAATTTCTTATTTATTGTGTCATCTCATGTTCAACATTTCAAGAAGGTAACCCTTCTGAATTTGATTGCTTAAAAACATTAGATTACACAGTCATTACAAGTTTTTAAATGTTTTCTTTTACATGCTTCCTTTAAGCTTTCTTAGATCATGTTTTCTTTCATTTAAATTCATTAGATTTTGTCCATTAACATTTAAAGATTTCATCTAGAAGCATAACTTTCGTTTCTTAGATTAATTTCCTTAGGCATATGACATAAAACCCCAAAACAACATAATCATACTCAACAAAATAAGAAACAAGGTTAACTAAGCACGTATTGTGCACCACACTTCATTAGTTTACTAACCCCGGTCGATAATTTATGTTAGCAATTTAAGACATTAAATTGACTGAACATTTTGGTGTTGTTGCTGGGGAAGTGTAACTAGGAGACCTTATTTCTTACGTCTAAAAAAAAATTCTCAAGTATGCTTTCTTTTTGTGCCTTGTGTGACTTGGAAGATCAGAAAAGAAATTGAATAAGTTAGATTTGCAATTTTGTAATAAAATTCATAAATCTAAAAAATGACTAGGAGATCTAAATTGACTATTCCTTGTAAAAAACAAAAAAGAAAAATTGCCTGAATTTTGATCTCCATCTCATTTTCTCTTGTCTCAAATATTCTTAAAACAAATTATTTTTCTTTGTTAAAAAAAAAAACAAATGAAACACATAGAATAAAACAAATAAAAGAAATAAAAACAAAGCATAAAATAAAAATAAAAAAAATAAACCGTTCATAAATCATTGAAAGGCTAAGGGAAGAGAATGCATAAAGAATACAACGATGGCACAGGGAGGAAAAGCAAATAGAATTTTGATGGCTGGTCAGTATGCTTGTGATGATTCTAGTAATCTCAGGACCCAACGAAACTTGAATTCTTCCATATCTGCAGATTCCTAAATAACTCAGAAATGGGAGCAAGCTCAATCGCTGAAGACATTGAACGAATAAGAAATCTAGCTCTGTTTTATCTGCTATTTCTTATCGGTGATAACATCTGCTATGAAAGACAACTCCAAAACATGCATTCAACCAGGCTTCAAACGACCAGCGAGAGGGCTCTTTAAGGCCTTTTTGAGGGTGCACGAACCAGTTTGGATGCTCTTCTTTTACATCATTTACAGGAGTTGGTTTGTTTTTTTTGTTTTTTGCTGGGATACATTTCATCTATAAGCAGATCACTTCTTTCACCTCAAGACCAATTTAGAGCTTTGCTAAAGTTTGGTAGGAGATCAACGAAAATATTAAAAACCCATTTTTCCATGAGAAAATCAAGCTTTATATTCATGAAATGAGGAAGAAATCTTGACAAATATCCACAACAATCGATTTTTGGTGCCAGAGCATCATAGAAATCACACTAGTTTAGACACATGTTTTTAAAACACATTTTATAAGAAAACCTAGGCGAATTAGAAAAATCCAAGACATGGGTTTTTCCAAGGACAAGGTGAATTACGTAAACCAGATGTGGTTTTCCGAATTTCACAACTGTTTGAGCGAATTTTATGGTTCTTGGGAGCCTTAGTTTCCAGATTGCGTGAGAAAACGATTTTTTCGGATTTAATGCACAGTTGCGACCATGATCTAATTTCTTAGTCTTCAGGGGAAATATTTGCCCAAATCTGATTTCCTTAGCTAAATTCCAACTTGAGACGGTTGGAGAAAACGCTTTGAGTTTGGGTGCTCCAATCATTTGTGCTATGATTTTGTTATTGTGAAGTTGGGTATAATGGGTCATGAAAGTATTACCTCCCCTCATAGGAGGGCACAAAATCCTGTTCCTCCTTTTTCAGTTTCACTGCAAAGAAAATTCCAACCTCGTGATGAATTGGATGGTTGTATGGCTTTGTTCAAGCGACACCAGTTTCTTTAATCATGCTTGTAATTTTTCCTATGTACCATCTATTTATACTTTGCTATAACTCTGGTGGCTGCACAGTCATGTTACGTGGAACACAAAAAACTCTATGCCATTTGGGGTAGATGAAAACTAGCATGTCTCGGAAGGGAAAGTTGAATTTTTTTTTGGAAGTGAACATCATTAGCAGGTTCAGAGCTAATGAGTTTCGTTTTAAGCATACCTCTTGCTTGAATTCAAAACAACCAGCTTTGGAATGTTGCAAAAATGTCGCTTTCCAATCTATTCTATTAACATCTAGCGATGAACTTTCCCCCAGAATTGTCCATAGGACGATTGATATAGTTAGATCTTCCATTTTCCTTTGCTGGAAAACATCCACGCAGCAACAAGCCCAACTTTAAAAACCTGCAAATCAAAAATCCAACCACCAGAAATTGATTTTGGTTGTTGGAACATTTTTAGAAAACGTAATTGTTTTGATAGATGATTTTAAAACGTGTTTTCTGAATAAAATAGGGTGAATTAGCAAAATCCAGGACATGGGTTTTTTTCGGAACAGGGGCAATTAGGTAACTCAAAAACCATTTTATGGATTTTGCAACCAATTGAGAGAATTTTGCAGTTCTTCAGAGCCCTATTTTGTTGTCTACATGAGGAGAGAAAAACGATTTTTATATACACACAGTGAATGGTTTTGGCAAGGTGGAAGAATGCAACTCAAAATGAAATTCTATTGTGGCATTTAATCCATATGATATGTGATCAAAGAATCCAAATCGATTTAAACTTCCATCTCTTTCGTACTCTACGCAGTTTGCTGATCTTGACTGTCACTTGCGTGATGCAATTGTACTATTAATGGTATTAGCCCATCTACTTGATGGATTTGGAATCAGATTAGCTATTACTCTTGTGCCAACTTATTTATTTGAGATTGCACGTGGATAGTTGAACACTCTATCTCAGTTCTCTGGTTCTTTTGGGATGTTTAATAATGGAGTGTGGAACAATTGGAAAATTATTTAAATGATTTATGAACATTTGGCATTAATATTGTTGCTGTGTATTTTTCTATGAAGTTTTAACTTGCAGGACACATCGAATATTTGTGATGCCAATTGTTTTACTGAATACAATGCATGAAGTCATCTGACAACAGGTAGTTAATTTTTTTTCATGGTTATTTATTAAAAATGGATTGTTGTTGATATCATAAATTGGACTGAATATAACACTTTTGATTTTCCTTAGTCTGTTTCATTTGACATTTTGTGTAAGAATCAGAAAGGAACTAATCATTTCTTTTTGAACACACTTATGTTCTTTATGTCAAGTTTTTTTTCTTGCAGGTTTGGGATGATATAATGATCATTGAAGAAAACTAATGTGCACACAATTGGTCTTCAAAGGACCAATTCCATGAAAAAAATAAGAACAAGTCCATGTCCATATCCATCAAAACCATTACCTTTCCTCCCTTTTCAACTATAAATCCAACTAAGCAATTCAAAGCAAGCCACGGTCATTTTTCCCAGCAAAAGTTAGTTGTTCATTTTCCTTTATTCACATACACTTCCCATTACTTTTTGTCTACCCCTGACCCACAAATAAAAGCAAGAATCTCATTGACATGCTTATTTCCCATTGTCTTTATTATTTTCCATTGTTATCTTCCATTTCCCTTTTTCCTTTCCTATCTTTTTCATTTTGCAAATAAACCTTGCTTCAATGAAAATTATTGATTCCATAGTTATTTGAGTCTAAAACCCTTGCAAAAACACCTTGAGGCTTGTATGCCTTAATGGCAAGTCCTCATGCCGACGAACAATGGGAATACATCAATGTCCCTTGTTCATCGGATTTTCTAGGTATTTGACAACAACAAAATGTATTTGTACATAGCAAGATGTGTTTGGGCATCTTGACTCTCATTGTCATCAATGGTGAGAGTTCTCATGTTGACTAGTGGCATCCATTAATGGCCACTAACTCAACAATTTCCTGCTATGTTCGACATCAGAACATCTATTCACATAGCAGGAATTGTGCCAACGAGTTTTGAAGACATGAAGACTATCATTTTCAGCATTTTGGAGTAAATGTAGAAGATATGCAGCTATAGAACCAGATGGAAACTACTGAATCAGAGGGTGGTTATATTACCAGATGACAACTATAGAATCAAATAACAACTACGGAATCAGATGGCAGTAGCAAAATCAACATTATTCCACAGCAGATTCAACAATTTTTAATAAAAGCAATAAGGTCATCTTGAATCTTTTTTTTTTCCCATGACTTGTCCAGCCACTTCAAGAAGATTATGATCAAAATTTTGTAGCCACCACACATGCAGCTCATCCATTTCTAAAGGGTAAGTTAAGGTATCTCATTTTCTAACTTTTTACCATAAATTCCTTGAAAATCTAGAATGATAATTTTTGGAAAAAAACATTTCTCTTCCTCATCTCATAAAATTGCCAATATCTTCGGCTGTGGGGGGGGGGGATACATTCATATTCCTATTTTTTCCATATTCATATCACATTCAAAAGCCCACATACTTTAAAAATATATTAACTATTACATTATTGTTATGAGCATATAAAGGCTTGTCAAAAGTACTAAAAAGATATTTGGATACAAACACAATCATGGTTGTCATACAAGAACCAACTATGATGTGATCCAATAAAGATATACTTTGCAACAATAATCAAATTATCATTATGCAAAGTTCAAAGATAAAAAAAATGAATGCAACAACAAAATATGGTTGTAATACAAGAACCAACCATGTTGCAATTCAACTAAAAAACTTTGCAGAAGTATGAAGTTATCAAATGAAATCATGCAAAGTTAAGCCAATGCTCAAGGATAAAAAAGAATTAATGTAATAGATTGCATGAGGACATGCAATAGCTTCAGTTGGGGGGTATGTTGGGCCTTGAAATTGTCATTCACTTTCATTACACTTTCACTTATATTTCCATATGGTCACCTTCACTCCACCTTGATTTCATTACATTTACCTTACCATTATCATTATTGGGTTACATTTATGTTTTTCCAAACTTTATTAATTCTTAGCATTTTTAAATGAATTATGGTTAAAAATTAGAAAATAATGTGCATATGCTTATAACTAACAAGTTGGATAAGATTGTTGACATGTTTAGGTCAAAAGGAAGCTTTTAAAATACCTTTATGTGGCCTCCCAAAACCAAATTCGGATTTGAGTGGAGAAGATCATGGGATCATAAGGATATGTGTCTCATTTCCCATTTGTATTGAAACTCTAAGAAGACGTGTTTTATCATTTCTTATTTTGATTGTAACTCTAGAGATACAGGGAGAGATTCATGGACTCTCATTAATGAGATCACTTCTAATCTTTTTGTATAAATAGGGGGAGTTTTCTCCTATCATTTAGTGTGTAAAGTTGGGGAATTGCTCATGTTTTGAATAAAGAAGAAGGCTTGCATTTGGAGCTTTTCAATTTTCCATCTTGATACTTTTGGATTGACCATCTACAATGTGTGCGATTTATTCGTTTTCATAGATTAAGTTATTTGCTTTCATAGATTAAGATTTATTACTTTATTATTTACTGTGTAATATTATGCTAATCAAAGCATCTCAAGAAAAGATTTTTCTCTTTTCCAAAATTAGATTGTGTTTGAAGCATTGGAGCATACAGTGATCTTAGTTTTCCTTTACATGTTTTTACAATGCTTTCTTAGGATTAAGTTTTACATTCACCGTTTAATCTTATGTAGAGCATTTCAAGAAGGTAGTTCTTCCAAAATTGATTGCTTGAGGCATTGAGAACAGACAATGATTTAGTTTCCTCTCTCATGCTTTTATCATGTTTTTTAGACTAAATTTCTTATCTATTGTGTCATCTCATGTTCAAAATTTCAAGAAGGTAACCCTTCTGAAATTGATTGCTTAAAAACATTAGATTACACAGTCATTGCAAGTTTTTAGATGCTTTCTTTATGCCTTCCTAGATCACGTTTTCTTTCATTTAAATTCATTATATTTTGTACATTAACATTTAAAGATTTCATATAGAAGCATAACTTTCATTTCTTATATTAATTTCCTTAGGCATAAGAAAAACAGCCCCAAAACAACATAAAAACATACTCAACGAAGTAAGAAACAAGGTTAACTAAGCACATATTGTGCACCACACTTCATCAGTTTACTAAAATCGGTCGATAATTTATGTTAGAAATTTAAGACATTAAATTGACTAAACGCTTGGTTTTGTGGTTTGGGGAAGCCTTTCCCTTGATTCGGATTCACGATTCCAAAGTTTCGCTTCTTCCGTTTAAAATTCTGCTCAATCTTAACAGTGTATCGGTACGCCGCGTGGAGCGAGGAGATAACCTAGAACTCCATCTCGTCATGGATGTATGTGTGTAGGTAGCCGCAATATTTGAGTACAAAATGCCGCTCAGAATCCTTCATACCCAACTTTGTGTGAAGGGTATGAATAATATTGGTAAACTCCGGCACGTCTTGGTCCCTTCCCTACCACAGCATGGTCCACTTTATGTATTTATCTTCATAGCTTTTGAAAGGGTAGTACTGCTCCTTGATGCCATCCCAGAATGAATTCCAGGTGGGTGCAGCTGAAAACAATGAGGCCGTACTTTCATCCTTCTGCTCATAGTAGGTTTCCCACTAGTCCTTGACATGGGGGCCGACTCTAAGAAGAGCAAAAGTACTCTTTTCTTGGCTGGAAAAATCATGAACATAAAAATAACATACTAAAAGATTTAACCATTTATATACGATGTTTGCATCTATATGACCATCAAATATGGGAATATCAAAGTTAACTTGCACCTTAAAGGGTGTGGCGCTTCCAGAGTAGCCGTTGGATGTAGATGCATCGCCCCTGGGTAGCCGCTGAGGGATCTGGGAAAAGTTGTCCATCATCGCATTCCTTTGGTGTTCAAGGGCTTCTTCGCGCAAGATTTGGATAGGATATCCTGCTCCCTCGTCTTTCTTTTCATCCGCCATGGGAGGCCATCGATATTTGTGAGGTTGGTCTTGTAAAAGTTCGACCAGTTCAAGCCCTAACTCCTTATATCCCAACCTCGTTGGGGACATGCAAAGAAAAACAGAGAAAGAGTAGATCCCTCTAATACCATTGATCTAGATTTGTGCAAGAACGCAATAAAGTACATATATAAACATAAATACAGAGATGTAGCAAAAATAATACTTCATTTCATTAATGTAAAATAATGAAATATATTTACAAACATAAATGGAAATAAACTAGCTCGGGCAATGATAGCTTATCTTTGAGGAGAGATGTGGCAGCTACATGTCTCTAAACTCTGTTACAATGAGGCTCAAAGGCCTATTTATTATTGAGAAACAATAGAAAACCCTAAACATCCAAAAACCTAACCATAGGAGATGAGCACCAAATTATGGGCCCCATTTGGGTAAATTGGTACATCAACTTCCCAATGTCGTATCTTTGGCATACGATCTCTGTTTGACATGCATAATACCTCGTTAGAAATATCTATCTGAGGAATACAAATTTTGAATGACCAGCATGGGTATTCGATCCATGATGGTCCTAGTTTTCTGAAAAAAACATCGTTTAGGGCCTCATAATGGCTCCAGAAGTTCGAGACCTGAAAAACTGCCAAAATTAGTAAATTGTGCTACAAATAAGGAAACTGAAAAACTGAAAGAGACAATTATGGGGCTCCAAGTAGGATAGGGGGGTGGCCACCAAAATCCACTTGGATCATTCCTTTCCCGTAGAAAGTAATGGTCCCCATTGCGTTGAGTGGCTCCATAAGATGGGGAACTTCTGCTAAACTTGGTCTTTGGTGAGCTGTTCTGCAATCTTTGATGTGTCCAGTAATGGTGGGAGGCATGGTCGAGGGAATTCCACATTTAACACTCGGTGCAAGCCAAGGAATGGGGGAATGATGTGCTCCAAAGCATTGTTTCCCACAACCTTGGTAATGGTGTAAGGACCATATCAGACTGGTCTAAGCTTCTGATGGGCTCTTGTAAGGCATTCTTTCTACATATGCAACCAAACATTGTCACCAACTTGAAACTTGTGTGGCACTCGAAGTCAATGATGTCGCTGCTTCTACTTGGCATTTTCCGTAATGGAGTGGCGATATATCAACCTGCTGGGTAGAGGTGCTCCAAGAGTCATATTGAACGAATGCTTGACCTGACAGTACAACAATACTCCTATGGGTGAGGAGAAGATGTTCATGTCTTCTTTCATGACCATATCCACCTGCTTCTACTGCGTGGAGGAAACCTTCATAGGGGCCATGGATGTGGTTATGATCTTCCCATTTGCTGACACCTAATCATTAGGATTGGGTGAATAAATGTAATTGATCTAAATAAATAATAAGAAATATGAACAGTCATCAGGAGATGAAGTGAATAGTCTCTCCCTCATGTATATAATAAAGACCAGACTGAAGGAATCTGATATGAATTGATTTGAAGGAGTTACTGCTTGGCATAACATGGTATCAAAGCCAGCTCCATTTTTGGCATCTCCTTCTAGTCTTGTAACTCCCTTCAATGGTGGTATGTTCTGCTGTGCTTTGAACAATTTATGTGCATATCGTGATTCTATTTTGTTGTGTGATTTTCCATGCTGCAGTAATTTAAAGAAAAAATAGTGTTGATTGTTTGGTGAGCACATGTATTTAAATGGTGTGCTCCTCGGTTAAAAAGGCCAAGGCATATCCACTTGAAATTTTTTATGCCCATATTACATGGATTCATATTACATGGAGTGGTATAATGTGCAATTAAAAAAAAAATTGTGTAATTCATAAGTGATGTCATGATAAGTGTGTTGGTTTTTAAGGTTGTGGTATATAATGAACATGGGGTGTAATGGTTTTAAAAAAGAGGAAAGGACGTGGCATATTATGTAATGCAATGACACATAAATAATGACATTCCTTTTTGTAATGACCATGTATTATGTGGTATCAAATTAAATATCCAAAGATATATGTTGAGGGTATATTTAAGAGCTTACATCTTATTACAAAGCCAATGTTAATGAAGACATAGCCAATCAGTTTTATTACAAAGATATCAAGTTTCTTATTGCAGCTATTGAAATTATTTTGAGGGCAGATTAGATTATATGATGCATTCAATCATATCTATTGTGGGAGTAGTTCTCAGTGGAAAGGAGAACTATCCTGAGTGGTCCAGGAAGATACAACATACCCTCATTTTCAATGAGTTGTGGAAAGGAGTATGTGTTGGAGACGGAGACAGAGAACTAGAACAACCTACCTCTGAAAAAGAGTTTTCCATTTAAGAAAATAAGAATAGCAAAGCCTATGCATTAATTGTAGCATCTATAAGTGAAGAGGTGAGTCACCATATTTCACCATTTTTAACTGCTTTCGAAGCCTTACAAAATCTGAAAGAACCCTATGACTCACATTCTACACTTGAAGTTGTTCAACTCATGATTAAACTCTTCACTCTTGAATTGAAAAATAATGATCCTCTTTCTCTTGCATCCGAAGTAAAATCTATAATGCATGATATCAAAGCCACTAAGCTTGAACTTGATATTCCTCTTATTGCTTTTCTCAAGGCAATTTATGCTACTTACTCCAATTATCTTGAGTCATTGCAAGCAAATGGAAATCTCAAAGATATCACCTTTGACTCTCTTGTGAAAAAATTTGTTGAAAGAGAGAAAGCTTTTGGAAAGAAGACAACCCCTAAATCTTCTGAAGAGGTTGTGTGCCTTTCTCATAAAGAAAAGAATCCTACTCAAGATTCTTCTAGAGGAAGAGGTGGTCAAAGAGGAAGAGGAAGATATTTCAGAGGCAAGGGGGCAGACACTCTCAAGGAGAAAAGTCAGATTTGCACTGCATACGCTGCAAAATAAATGGATCACGTGATGCCTCTACATGCAAAATACCTTGGAAAAAATTGAGCAGCAAAGAAATCAACCCAAAGGTAAAACTAATGACACAGACAATGGTAAAGCACCTGAATCTGCTCATTATGTTGTGGCACACTATAATATTGGAGTAAATGAAGACTTATTTCATGCTTCACTTGCTTCTTGGAAAAATGATTGGTTGCTTGATTCATGAGAAACTTGCCACATGACTCATAGAAAATATTTTTTTGAAGAATTTACTGACAATGTTGATGGAGCAGTATACTTTGCAGACCAATCAAAAATCAAGCCATCAGGTCT
Organism: Pinus taeda; assembly: GCA_000404065.3. NCBI lineage: Eukaryota > Viridiplantae > Streptophyta > Pinopsida > Pinales > Pinaceae > Pinus > Pinus taeda. The sequence goes on from APFE030584558.1 coordinate 65,029, forward strand.
TGGCATAATCAAGCTCAAATTGCCCGGTCTTCCAGAATTTCTTCTGCATCATGTTCTATATCTCCCACAGCTGAAGAAAAACTTGTGTCCTTGGTCCACATCCGCCAACAAGGTCACTCCATTGATATGTTTGATGGAAAGCTTGAGGTGAGAAAAGCATCTGAACACTCACTTGTCATGAGGGGAATAGAAGAAGAAAGGCTTCTTAAGCTGCAAGGTACCTCTGCTCGTGCACAACATTTCTCATATAATTCTCATTATGAAGAAGGTACACTTCCATCAAGTTTATTATGACATGCTAGATTTGGACATTTGAACTATGAAAGCCTCCACTTGTTGAAGAAAAATGGTGTTGCTGGTTTGCCTACAATTCCTAGGAAATTTAAGCAATGTGATGCTTGCATTCTAGGAAAGCATAACAAGCAATATTTTCATGATTCACATTCAAGAGCACATATAAAACTTGAACTCATTCATTTAGATTTATGTGGTCCAATGCCTATTCCTTCTTCTAATGGAAATAAATATATGATGACATTTATTGATGACTACACCAAAATGTGTTGGGTTTATTTATTGAAGAACAAATCTGATGCTTTTCAAACATTCAAGAACTTTCATGAATGGATTGAAAATGATGCACAATCTCATATTGGGTCTATTCACACTGATAATGGAAAGAATACACATCAAACGAATTTGAAAACTATATTTGCCAACATGGGATCAAACATCAAACAACTATGCCTTATAATCCCCAACACAATGGTGTAGCTGAAAGAATGAATATGACAATCTTAAATATGGTACACTCCATTCTCTTCTTCAAAAATGTAAAAAGAATATTTTGGGCTGATGCTGTTCTATGTGCTGCATATATAAAGAATAGATTTCCATCTAATGCTATTCAAAACAAGACTCCATATGAAATGTGGTATGGGCTCATTCCTTCGGTAAAGCATCTCAGGGTCTTTGGTTCCACCTGCTATGTCTTTATACCAAAGGTACATAGAAACAAACTTGGTGCAAGAAGTCGTAAGTGTATCTTCCTGGGGTATTCAAACACCTCCAAAGCATACTATCTCTATGATGAAGTCAATGAAAAGTTTGTTGTATCTAGAGATGTAATCTTTCTTGAATCATCCAAAACTAACAATGTTGTTGAGCGACAACTTGATCGCTTGGATAGACTCGCAAATGAAAAATCATTTCAAGAATTTGATAATCAGATTCCACATCTTGAAGGGGGGATTCCTATACTAGATCAACATGTGGAATCTTCTCCTAAAGAACTCTCTCCCCCGCATGAGACTCCAACAATGGATGATGCTTTAAGTGATGTGATTGATAGAATTGGGAGACTCAATCTTGATTCAATCCGAACTCAATCAATGGAGCAGCCTCGACCATCTAAGAAAGGTCCCACAAAGTGGCTGACAAAGACACTTGAAAGTATTCATCCTGATGAGGTTGGAAAGACAAGAACTAGAAATTCAAACTGGAAAAATGGCGGTGATGTAGATGACTCTAATTCACCTATTGATATGGATGTTTCTTATGATTGTGGAATTTTTCTATAGATTTTGAACCAACTTCCTTCAAAGAAGCTGCTTCTCATGATGAATGGAAAGAAGCGAAGCAAAAGGAGTATGATGCCCTCATAAAGAATGGCACTTGGAAGCTGGTTGATCCTCCATTAGGAACCAAACTAATTGGCTGCAAGTGGGTCTACAAGAACAAGTATAAAGCTGATGGCTCACTTGACAAGCACAAAGCCAGGCTTGTGGCAAAGGTTTTGCACAGAAGGAATTGGTCGATTATGAGGAGAATTTTTCCCCCACAAAAAATGGGCTACCATCCGGACAGTCTTTGCCCTAGCAGCTCAGAACGGTTGGAAAGTCCATCAAATGGATTTAAAAACTGCTTTCTTGAATGGAGATTTAAAAGAGAATGTTTTTATGTCCCAGCCTGAAGGATTTGATGTGAAAGGACATGAACATAAAGTATGCAAACTTGTGAAATCCTTGTATGGCCTCAAACAAGCACTGCGAGCCTGGTATGAAAAACTAACTGAGCATCTTCTGAAACTCAATTTCAAACATTATGATCTTGATGATGCAACTTTATTTGTCAAGAAATTTGGCAAAACATTTGTATATCTTGTGGTATATGTAGATGATATTTTGATGACAGGGAACAATGAAAGCTACATTTCATCCATAAAGAAGGAATTGGGGAAAAGTTTTGAAATGACTGGTTTGGGCTATGTTCATTACTATCTTGGTATTGAAGTAACTCAACATTCGAAGTCCATATTTCTTTCTCAAAAGAAGTACATTGGAGATCTGTTGACTAGGTTTTGCATGACAGAATGCAATCCTCTTACTACTCTAATGGAACAAAACTTAAAGCTCACATCTATTGAAGGAAAAGAATTTGAGGATGCAACAAAGTATAGACAACTTGTAGGAAGTCTCAACTACCTAACTACTACCATACCAAACATTTCGTTTGCTGTTGGAATCCTCTCCAGGTTTATGCAAAAGCCTTGTGAGGGAGAATGGTCTACTGCAAAAAGAGTTCTAAGGTACTTGAAGGGAACTCAAGACTTTGGAATCAAGTATACACAGGTGGACGACTTCAGTTTGATTGGATACTCTGATTCAGACTTTGATGGAGACAAAGAAACTGGGGTATGTACTTCAGGATATGCTATGAGATCTTGGATCAGGAGCTATCTCCTAGAGATCATGCAAACAATCAGTTCCAACAAATTCCACAACAGAAGCAAAATACGTGGCAGTAGTTGAGGCAACAAAAAAAAATTGTGTGGCTCAAGAAAATTCTCGAAGTTTTGTAGGTAAAATAGGTACAATAAACTCCACTCATGATTGACAATACCTTTGCAATAAATTTGGCCAAGAACCCAAAGTTCCATGATCGAACAAAGCACATCAATACTAAATATCATCTGATTCAACATCATGTTGAGGCCAAAACAATCCATCTCCA
>APFE030584558.1:88408-116529 GCA_000404065.3 Pinus taeda
CTCTATGAGGGGATGAGGATGATCTCTTGAAGGTCTCACTATGAAGTGCGATCAATTTGATAAGGTAGAGGATTCGCGCATACCACCACCACCCACACCACCACTAGTTTCATCGCCTTCACCTCCATCTTCACCCATACTGCTTCTGCCACCACTGCAAGTTAATATGGAAATCATGATAAAGTTGCCTATGTTTAAGGGAGTAGGAAATGAGGATCCGGACTAGTTTTGGTTCGTGATAAGGGCCGTATGGGAAGCGCAGGGAGTTACAAATGATAATATAAAGAAAGCAACGCTGGTCAGCACCCTGCAGGACCGCATTCTGACCTCGTATATTAAACACTGCAATGATAATCTGAATGTGGGAATCATGGATATCCAAATTGTGCTAAAAAAAGAATTTCGCAGGCCAAAGTCAGAAGTGCAGTCGATCACTGGATTCAAGTGAGACTCCTTGGGAGCTGGATCAAAGGCTCAAGTGCACAATTCGCGAAGCAAATATGAATCTGACAGATGGATAGCACCATGAATGGTTTGTAGCGTCGCTAATGCCACATCTAAGGAGCACACTATCGCAACAAAAGTTAATGACTCAGGCAGAGGATTTAGAGATCGTGATGAGACTTCATGAGACCCTGATACAGGATTGTAACTTGGGAGTTCAATAGATCCATGTGCAATTGAAAAAATTATGCCTTGAGATGCAGAGCCTGAAACAGGACAAGACAACTCGACAAGAAGTGCGTGAAGAGGTATGGTGCATAAAATGCAAGGGTTAGGATCATGATAAGGACCACTGCCATGTGTTCATGAATTACCTCACGGGAGGAGGACTGATGCTATTAAGACTGGAGGCATAATCAAGACCTAGTGTAGCACCTGCTTTGTGGTGCACTATTTGTCAAATAGGAGGAAAGCATGCTATGGACAACTGTGATTTGTTACAGAAGTACACATAGAATTCGCAACAGTTGTTCTGTAATTTTTTAGATCGGTTGGACACGATGAGTGCACTTGTAGAAGCTATGAGCTGATGATGGATAGAACTCCCACCTATAGAGTTCAGGCCAAAATGTAGTCCCTAGACAAGAACGCAGGAGTGGCGCAAACAAGATTTCAGGGGTGTGGACGAGGTCGTGGTGGAGGAGGACCTGGAAGAGGTCATGGACAACTGATATGCTACAATTGTGGAGGGCCAGGACATTATGCTCATGATTGTACGAATCCAACACATCCATCATGTCTGTCTTGTGCCTTATTTGATCATGAAATAGAAGATTGTCCTATGCCGATAGCTAGGAACGCGACAAGGGAGCGGTATCGCCTCCCTCAAATTAGAACCTGTAGATGATGAGGTTTGAACCGCGTGAGGAAGATCCAAATGTGAAGATTGTGCTCTGAAGTGGAATCACAATGGGAGATGATAAAGGAAAACAACCTGAAGATAGTACTTGGGTTCACAAGGCTTCGACGAAAGAAGGAGAGTTTGATTTGGAGAGCACTAAGGTAACCTTCATGGAAGCTAAGAAGAGCTTTGTTGATGCCACCACTTTATAAAGCAAAGATAGATCGGAGCTAGAAATGGACCCATCTATTCTTACGACGTTCCTAGAAACATGCATGAAGCTATTGCACTACAGTAAGGCTGTAAAAGGATTACTGGAACTCATTAGCAGTTGCGCTAGGACTGCACCAAGAGAACCGTGTGTAGTCTAGAAGATTAGAAAGCATACGATGAGGACGAGAAGAGAAATGAGGTTAACCACACAGATTGGAGAATATGAAATGGACCAAGTAATTCTAGACTTAGGATCGGACGCGAATGTTCTGCCGAAGTAGACGTGGGAGTGCATGGGGAGGCCTACACTGCAATGGTCTCCTATCCAATTGTGAATGGTGAACCAGCAAAAGATAATACCTATGGGGATATTACAGGGAATCACCATGGATATTGAGGGAGAAAGCATGCTAGCAGACTTTGAAGTGATGGAGATTGTTGATGACATCAATCCCTACCCCGCACTCTTAGGAATTCATTGGGCCACTAACATGAACGGGGTGATTGATATGAAGAAGCGTAAGATGATTTTTGAAAATAAGTCACTACACATAGTTATACCTTTGGACCTCGCTGAAGGATCGTGCTACACAGAGTTGGTGCATGACTATGAAAGTGATAATGATTTGGATTGCATCTACAAGATAACTGCGTGAGAGAAAGATTGGGTAAATCCCACTGCGGATGGATGAATTTCATGGGAGCGCGAAATCTCTTGTACTTCAAATTCAGATGAGGAGATGGAGCAATGGAAGAACTCATTGCATGAGGTAACAACACTAAACTGTAATATGATGACAAGATTGTTGTGCTGCATATCAATAGAAGTGAGGGATCTACCTACTTATGATGGGTTAAGTGAGGTAGATACTTTCCTAAATAATTCTAAAAGGGAGGTGCCAGAGGAGCAACATTTCCAAGCCTTGAACTGGGTACTATGCTCTACGCCCACAAGTTGGTGGGGTATGGACAGAAGTTTGAAGACTAGTGCGCATGTAGAAAAATGTTGCACTCATGGTTTGAGAAACCTATAGTGCAAATGGTAGATAAAAACAATGGACGGGATGGTCTGCGTGCACATCTGTCTAGGTGGGTACAGTGATATGATAAACAACCTGTGCAGATGTACATGAAATTCACATTGGGAGATATGGTCAATAAGCATGTGTTGGGGGTGCAAATGTGTGAATGGTCCCTCAATTTGGAACGACAAAGTGTGGAGAGAGCGAGCACACAGAAGGCTATTCATGCGGAAGCATTTAACGAAGTGTGTGAAGCACTAAAAAAGGCATGTAATGTGCACTGAAGTGATTGGGACCTGTGCATTCTTGCAGTTTTATGGGCTTATAGGACAATGTGCAAGAAAATGATAGGACAAATGCCTTCTAGGCTGGCCTATGGAGTAAACGTTGTAATGCCGATGGAGTATATCATGCCTAGTCCGTGCATAGCAGTGCCCACAAATATGATGGTTCATGGAGCCTTGGAAGAAGGGATCGCGCAGTTAGAAGAGCTCGAAGAAGAATGATTAGGACCTGATGAAGAGATCTAGAAGGGTAATCTTAGGCTCCAAGAAATCATGAATGAAAGAGTTTGGTTGAGGGAGAAAAGCACCATGGTGGAAGCAGAAGTCAAGAAGCTTGAGGAAGGAATACAGAAGGACTTTTGTGATAAGAAAACCGTGGTGATAAAATAGGATGCACATGATTACGTTGACGAATTTGGGGACTACTGCCGAGAGTTGATCAATTTGATGTCTTGGATTGGACCATATGTTACTAAGGGGATCAAAGATGGTAGCGCGATGTAGATGATGCAGATAGTAAAGTTAAAAGGTGGACTTTACCCAGGAAAAGTAAATGATGGTCAGTTGAAGTTGTATATAGGTGGTCTGGCCGCTTGAATAGCCATAGGAAGCACAATCTTAGCACTCTAGGCAGTTGAAAGGAGGTGCAGGACTATAAGCTACCCTACCCGAGAGCTACGCAATGATAAGACTTTGCACAGGAGCGAAGTGTCACAAGGCCCGCGACAACACAAAGGTGGCTGCACTACCACGCGGGTTGGCTGGAAAGTGACTGTTATAGTCACAATTCATGATGTAATGCTTGGTTTGAGGCCAAATGGAGCGGGCGACAGACATTTAAGGCAGGCTTTATTGGCCAGATTTGCGAAAATCTGTTGCCAAAGGAGAATTAATGGACCAGATTTGGTGGGAATGGTCCAATTCTAATTCAAAAAGCGCTATAAATTACAAAGGGCTGCCCAACAAACAACACTTGGCCATTTGAGAATTGAGCTGTTACGCACCCAGAGATCTATAAGCCCAAATCTGTTTGATTTGTTGAAGTCGAAGGCATTGTTTGAGCACTTACCTGAGCTGTTGAGAGATTTGTGGAACAACAGTATGACCTTACCAGAGGAAGCCACAGATATCAAAGAAATGACCATTGAAGAGGCCGAGTGGGCCATGATAGTAGGGGATGCCCCTAAAAGCATCAGGATAATCATAGAAATCCATAAATTGCCGCATATGCTGAGGCCAAAGAAGGATAAGGAGCCTATGATTTTGGTGCCCATGTCCCCTCGAAACCCGTTGAGAACTAAACTGACCATGGAAGAAAAGGGAAAAGCGCTTAATGTGGAAACTGATGAGGAGGAGGAAGACCTTGAGGAAATCCTAGTGGAAGTGGAGGAGGACAAAGAAATGGAGGAAGAAACTGAGGGTGTGGACCCTCTAACCAGATTGCCCACGTATGTTCTTTCGCGGAGGGAAAAGACAAAGGTGCATAAGGACCTAGATGAGAGAAAGAGCTCTTTGTAGACTCTGCTGCTACATGATGATATCATTTTTTAAGGAGCACACTTGGGATGAGTGTTGAGTCTAAAGTTTGAAGACTGGGATCTCGCGAACCATGAGAAGTTCCCACACTTGGCAATTGCACAGCTCATGAAGCTGCAGCAAAACACTGCAGTGGGAGTCATAGAGTTGGAGCCGCATAAGTGGTTGCGTGGAGTAGAGAAAGTAGGGTTGTTAGACCTGATTTGGGTGCCGCATTACCATTGTGCCCAAGTAACTATCTTTTTAAACAGGCAACTGCTTTTCCTGGTGCATGATGGGTTTTTGTGGCTAGAGGAGCCCATCCCCATCACGGACCACCTGATTCATAGAATTACCTGACTCCCTTGCAAGGGGGAGTACCCAACGAATATTTTAATGGGTAAGAGCATCGACTTGGCCATCACGGACCACCTGATTCATAAAATTCCCTGACTCCCTTGAAAGGGGGGGACCCAATGGATATTTCAGAGGGTAAGAGCACCGACTTGGCCATCACAGAGGCCATGAAGGCAAAATTCAAGCTAGAGAAAAAGAAGAGAGGGTATGTGAACTCTAGCATGAATAATAAGGTAGCCAAAGTTTCCACCCGGATACTGGCTACCAAGGTTATGCAGAAGTGCTGCACGGATGAGGCACCCACGCCAGTGATAACACTTGCCACGTAGTGTGTGAAGGGGGTCTAGTTTAATTGGTCCGAGTACTTGTGCAAGGAGTTCCTAGAGAATTGCCGCGAGGCACAGGAATAGGGGAAGTCCTTCCACTATGCATGGATTATGCTGTCCATAGTGTTGTGGCTTGGGAATTGCCTGAGGATAGCCAGTTCCCCACAATTGCGTGGGATCTTCTTGAGGCAGCAAAGTACGCTTCACTGTGGGCCACTAGGGACACGCAGAGGATCTGAGGCAGTAAGATATTCTAGGTGTTCATGGATATGAACATCAGAATGGGGATTAACTACAAGCCATGGTTATCGCCCACTGTCTATAATAGTCTACAAAGCTTTGCGAGTTCAAGGCAAACTTCCACCATGTGTATATTAGGGTAAGCAAGGACCCCATGAAGAAGTGGAATGAGTTCCCAGACCTAGCCACAGATAATGTCATATTCATTGTACTTGAGTCGTGGTTGCTAGAATGGCGTGGTGTAGCCATCTCCACGTTGCAAATGGAGAAATTGGCTACACAAAAGAAGAAGGAGGAGGCAAAACTACAGATGGCATAGTTGGCAAAGAAGAAAAGAAAAGTGGCAGCAACAACAAATGTGCAAGAGGTGCGGGACACTATGACGGCAGCCGCAGAACAACAATAGGAAGTAAAGAAGGAGACTGAGACAAAGGAAGGTGGCATAGACCTAGAAACAACATCTACACAGTTGAAGCACCAACACTCGAGAGAGCGGGTGGGGCTGCAAAAGAAGTTGAAAGCTTCTAAGACTTCTTTCGACCCGATCACCTTCACTGAAGGAGATCTCCATGATACAGGGGAGATGGTGCGCAATGTCACCATGGAGGCCCTCCAGCAGCTCTCGAAGGAGAATTAAATTGTGTTGGGGGCCCTCTGTGAACATATACAGGAGTTGCAGGTGCACACTCCTCAGGCTGGTACTCTCTCAACCAACCTTGCAGTGAGAATGACCGCGACTGAGGAAATTCTGCGCACCCATATGAGCAACACCATAGTGCTGCCAGAGGGGGCACTGGTTATAGAGAATGAGGCTGATAGGCCTACGGTCAATGTGTTGAAGGGAATAGGGATCAACATGGCTGTGCTCCCTCACGAGACACTCTATGTCCTGTAGGACGGGGTGACTGCAGAATTGCGGGCCAGAGCGAGTCACACACTATAGGTGCTGAGCGAGAAAAAAATTAATATGGAACAACTAAACCTACAGCGCGACGTGGTAGTGGCACATAACCGACAGATGTTGTAGGTGGTCGAGGAGGCCTACCAGATGGTCCTTAAGTTGGCCATCCCAGCAGATGCACCAGCAGAGGCGCACATCTAGAGGTTAGCAGCAGGGGTGCACAAGGCGTGAGAAGAGATGGCTAAGGTTCAACTAGATCGATGAGGCATTTGTCATTATAGCCTTGATCAAAGCCAAGCTCACGTAGATGCAGGGAACATAAGAGTAGATGCAAGGAAGTAGGTCAAATACAATAGTCTCTGAACAATATGTGCAGGAGGTACAATAGGGAGCTACTCAGTGCGTTGCCGATCTTGCAGTAGTTCAGAGAGAATTGGGAGGTCTCTAGACGAAGATCTACGCACTAACAAAGTGACTCAAGGGCGAGTCACGATGTTTGTGTTGGGGGCCTGTTGGGTACGGGATCCACTAAGGCAAGTTTTGGAGATTACAGCCTAGATTTTGACCAAATCCAATGTAAAGACTTCACGTTTTGTGGCCACAGAGCACAAAGATTGTAAATGAGTCATAGGGTTGTCTGCCCTCATTTTTGTAATGTAATGTTGGATTTAGAAATCTACCCATGGTCCGTGGACCATGGGATTGTATAAATAGAGCAAGGCTCTAAATTGTAAAGAAGAGAAGAAGAGTCATGAAGCAATAGATGGAGAATTGAGTCTTATCTAAGTGTAGAGTCGAGTCTTTGGGTCGTAGAGTAGGAGAAGGATCTGCAGCTGAGTGCCCAGAGGCCTAGTAGTCCACAGCTGAGTGTGTGGACCCCTACAACTGAGTGTGCATGGAAGGTTGAGTCTGTAATCGATTGAAGCATCAATAAAGAGAAGTTAATACCATTCCTATGTATTTATTTACTATTTTCTGCATTGTATGTATTGGTTATAAATTCCATTTATGCTGTTTATATGTTGCGCGAACATATATGATTGTGTTGATTAATGAAATAAAAGATAAGTTATCTATTTACGTGAAGTTAACTAATAGTTATAAGAACATAAGTATGATCAACAATGTAACTTGGGAAATAGCGCAGATTGCTGCTTTAGCATCGTGAAATCCCCTCAGGCCCTGGTTAGGGCTGTGCGAAAGCAATTATAACAAATCTCAAAGTCCTTGTAGGTCAAGATAGTGCATGAAGGTATTCACAGTTAGACTAAACCAACCCTCAGACATCTCAAGGGTGTAGAAACTTGGTTCCAACATCCCCCCATACTATTTCAGGTGAGACCTCAGTCCGCGCTCTGTGGGCTATTGCTGAAAGGGCTAGTAGTATAGGGATTTGTTTAGCTAATTAACTCCGAACATGGGTTAGGCCCCCTCAAGCCAATAATGTGGCTATGATATTCTCCTTAATTTGAGAGAGAACTAGAAGGAAAATGAATTTCCTACTCTGGGAGATGATCCTACTTCATTTCTTAGTAGAGATCAAAGAGGTGGTGGTAGGTGGGGCTACCTCCGGTATCCTGTATCATGAATTACCCAAAGTAATAATAACAGTGCGAGGACTTGACTCATACACATCATGTCACTTCCACAAGTATGGTTGGCCTAATAATACATCACAAACATCAAGAGGTGCAACATCACACAATACCTCATATTTGAAGGGCTTGATGTTGTAGGGAAGGGGACACTGCTGGCGGATTTGGAGATCTCATCCTTGGTGAAGCTACCCGATGCTGTATGGTTGTGGGTGTGGTATGGTTAGTAGGCCTAGCTGGTTCACGACCACTTCTGAAATGAGGTTCTTTTGGCTGCCAATGTCGACAAAGAATTGCAGATGTGAATCCTTCACCCATATTTGTGAGTGGAAAAGATGCTCCACCTCCTTTGGATCTTTGGGCTCATTCTTCTAGATCTTAGCGATGGCAATAGTGGCATTGGGCTCCACATCAATGATCTACTTCCCTTTATCATTCCTCTTTTTAGGTTCTGAGTCAGGGTCGAAACATGCATATGATTCTAAAGCCTTCAACTTCGCCACTAGCGACTGCTTGGCCTCACACTCACTCAATGTGTTTTGAGTGGGGCTCTTATGGAACTCAAGCCACTTTCTTGTGTCCTTCTTTGACCTCATGGTATTGTTCTTTTCTTGCAGCTTTCAAAGGTTGTATTGGGTCACATCGTCTTGGCTTTTTCCTTGGTTTTGCGGTTTGGGGAAGCCTTTCCCTTGCTTCAGATTCCTGGATCCAAAGTCTCGCTTCTTCTGTTTAAACTTCTGTTCGATCTTAACAACGTATCGGTATGCCGTGCCAAGTGAGGAGATGTCCAGGAATTCCATCTCATCCTGGATGTACCTGTGTAGGCAGCCATGATATTTGATTACCAAATTCCACTAAGAATCCTTAATACCCAACTTTGTGCAAAGGGTATGAAAAATATTGGTAAACTTTGGCACGTCTTGGTCCCTTCCTTGCTGTAACATGGTTGAATTTATGTATTTATCCTCATAGCTTCTGATAGGGTAATATTGCTCCTTGATGAAATCCCGAAATGAATTACAAGTCGGTGTAGCTAAGAACAGTGAGACTGTACTTTCATCCTTCTACAAGCAGTAAGTTTCCCACTAGGCCTTGATGTGGGGAGTGGCTTTGAGAAGAGTGAAGCAATATTTTCCTGGTTGGAAAAATCAAGAACAGAAAAATGCCCTTCTAGCAGATTTAACTATTTATCCACAACATCTGCATCTATATGACCCTCAAATACGGGAATATCAAAGTTAACTTGTACCTTAAAGGGTGTGGCGCTTCCAGAGTAGCCATCGAAAGTAGATGCATCACCCTTGGGTAGTCGCTGAAGGATCTGGGAAAAGTTTTACATCATCGCATTTGATAAGATCTCTTGCCCCCTCATCTTTCTTTTCATCTGCCATGGGTGGCTGTTGGGATTTGTGAGGCTGGTCTTGCAGAGGTTTGACCAGTTAAAGCCCTAACTCCTTATATCTCGACCTCGTTGGGGACATGCAAAGAAAAACAGAGAGAGAGTAGACCCCTCTAATACGACTGATATAGATTTATGCACGAACGCAATAAAGAATAGATATAACCATAAACACAGATATGAAACAAAAATAATACTTCATTTCATTAATGTAAAATATCGAAATATGCTTACAAATAGAAATGGAAATAAACTAGCTCGGGCGATGGTAACTTATCTCTGAGGAGAGATGTGGTAGCTACATGCCTATGAAATTTGTTACAATGAGGCTCAAAGGCCATTTTTTTATTGAGAAATAATGGAAAACCCTAAACATCCAAAAACCTAACCCTAGGAGATGAAGTGCCAAACTATGGGCTCCGTTTGGGTAAATTGGTACATCAACTTCTCGGGGTCATAAATTTGGCATACAATCTCCGTTTGACGTGCATAATACCTAGTTAGAAAGATCTATCCGAGGACTACAACGTTTGAATGACCAAAATGGGTTATATACCCATGTTGGTACCAATGTTCCAAAAAAACACCGTTTAGGGCCTCAAAACAACTCCGGAATGTTGAGACCCGAAAAACTGCCAAAATTAGTAAATTGTGCTACAAATAAGGAAACTGAAAAAATGAAAGAGACAATTGTGGGGGTCCAAGTGGGATAGGAGGGTGGCCACCAACATCCTCCTAGATCATTCTTCCCCCCTTAGGAAGCAATGGTCCACATTGTGTTTAGTGCCTGCATGTGATGGGGAAACTTCTGCTGAACTTGGTATTTGGTGAGATGTTCCGCAATCTCTAATGTGTTTAGAAATAGTGGGAGGCATGGTCGAGGGTGTTCCACATTGAACACTCGGTGGAAGCCAAGGAATGGCAGAACGCTGTGCTCCAAAGCATTGTTTCCCACAACCTTGGTAATGGTGTAAGGACCATATCAGAGTGGTTTGAGCTTCCAATGGGCTCTTGTAAGGCGTTCTTTCTACGGATGCAACTAGACTTTGTCACCCACTTGAAACTTGTGTGGCATCTGATGTCGATCATGTCACTGCTTGTACTCATCATTTTCCACAATGGAGCAGCAATATATCAGCCCGTTGGGTAGAGGTTCTTCGGGAGTCAGATCAAACGAATGCTTGACCTGACAGTGCAACGACACCCCTATGGGTGAGGAGAAGATGTTCACGTCTTCTTTCATGACCGCATCCACCTGCTTCTGCTGCACGGTGGAACCATTCCTGGGGCCATGGATGTGGCTACGATCTTCCCCTTACTTTGAGAGAAAACAAGAAGGAAAATGAATTTCCTACTCTGGGAGATTATCTTATTGCATTTCTTAGTAGAGATCAAAGAGGTGGCGATAGGTGGTGCTACCTCCAATATCCTGTATAATTATTTACCCAAAGAAATAATAAGAGCACGAGTCCTTGACTGATACATAACATGTCACTTCCACAAGTATGGTTGGCCTAATAATACATCACAAACATCAAGAGGTGCAACATCACACAATACCTCATATGTGAAGGGCTTGATGCTATAGGGATGGCGGCACTGTTGTCAGACTTGAAGATCTCGTCCTTGGTGAAGCCACCCGATGTTGTATGGTTGTGGGTGTGGTATGGTCAGTAGGCCCAACCGGTTCATGAACTATTTTGAAATGAGGTTCTTTTGGCTACCATTGTCGACAATGAATTGCAATGGCAAACCCTTCACCCACATTTGTGAGTGGAAAAGACACTTCCCCCTCCTCTAGATCTTCGGGCTCATTCTTCTGGATCTTGGCGATGGAAACAGTGGTGTTGCATTCCGCATCAATGATCTGCTTCCCTTTGTCATTCCTCTTGTTAGGTTTTGACTCAGGGTCGGAACATTCATCTGATTTTGAAGCCTTCAACTCAGCCAACTACGACTGCTTGGCTTGCTACTCACTTGTGTTATGAGTAGGGCTCTTATGGAACTCACACCACTTTCCTATGTGCTTCTTTGACTTCATGGTGTTGTTCTTTTCTTGTGGATTTGACGGTTTTTCTTGGGTCACACTGTCTTGGCATTGTCCTTGGTTCTATAGTTTGGGGAAGCCTTTCCCTTGCTTTGGGTTCGTGGATCGAAAGTCTCACTCCTTTTGTTTAAAATTATATTCGATCTTAATAGCGTATTGGTACACAGTGCTAAATGAGGAGATGTATAGGAACTACATCTCATCTTAGATGTGCCTGTGTAGGAAACCACAATATTTGAGTATCAAATTCTGCTGAGAATCCTTGATACCTAACTTTGTGCGAAGGGTATGAAAAATATTAGTAAACTCCGACACGTCTTGGTCCCTTCCTGTTGGGAACGAGATTCCCCAAGGATAGTTTTGGGGCTAAAAGCCCATGTTTTGGTCAAATTTTTGTAGTAAACTTGTAAAGAATCCACATTTTTTGGTCATGGAGCACGAAGGTGTCATAAGTCATAAAGGGTTCTCTACCCTTAGTTTTGTAGAGTAAAGTCGGTTGTAAGAGATGTAGCCATGGTTCATGGACCATGGGATTGTATAAATGAGCTAATCTCTAAGTAGTTTTAGAGGCAGGAAGTTGAATCAATCATGTAAGAGAGTCATATCTCCGAAGTAAGAAGTCTAAGTTTTGGGTCATAGTGTAGGTAGAGGCTCTATAGTTGAGTGCACAAAGGACTAGGGTGGAAGTTTGCAGCTGAGTGCGCGGACCCTTGTATCTATGTGTGTAGGGCGGATAGAGTTTGTAATCACTTGGAAGATATCAATAAAGAGAAATATTCTACAATTTCTATGTCTTTGTTCTGTTGTTGCATCTTGATATGTTATGTATGAATTTTCTTTATAATGCTTATATGATGTGCAAATGAATGCAAATACATTGGAAAACTAAACACAATTATGGATATCTGTTTACGCGGTGCTAACTATAATCGTTTAATAAGATAAACAAGTCACTTAGACTAATTTGGGAATCTGCATGATTCGCTACCATAGTAGCGCGAAAGTACCTGAGCCACAGGTTAGGGTTGCACAAAGGCTGATCATACCCTTTCGCAGAGGTATTGAAGGGTGGAATAAGGGGCTAGTCCGGCAAGCCCTATAGCTAAGTGACATGTGCAAAGGTAGGGATAGAGGGAATTAACAGACATCACAACCATCTCAAGGTGTGGAAACTTGGTTCCAACATCCCCCCATACTGCTTTGGGTGAGACTTCGGTCCGCACTCCGCGGGCTAATGCCTAAAGGGCCAGTAGTGTAGGGATTTGTTTGGCTAATTAATGTTGATCCTAGGTCAGGCCCCCTCAAACCAACATTTCCCTGCCACAGCGTGGTCCACTTTATGTATTTATCCTCATAGCTTCTGACAGGGTAGTACTACTCCTTGATGACATCCCAGAATGAATTCCAAGTGGGTGCGGTTGAAAATATTGAGACCGCACTTTCATCCTTCTACTCGCAGTAGGTTTCCCACTAGTCCTTGACATGGGGGCGACTTTGAGAAGAGTGAAAGAAATCCTTTCCTGACTGGAAACATCATGAACAGAAAAATACCATTCTAGCAGATTTAACCAATTATCTACGATGTCTGCATCTATATGACCCTCAAATATGGGAAAATAAAACTTAACTTGTACCTTAAGGGTGTGGTGCTTATAGAGTAATCGTTGGAAGTAAATGCATCGCCCCTAGGTAGCCGCTGAAGGACCTGGGAAAATTTGTCCATCATCACATTGCTTTGTCCCTCGGGGGCTTATTCGAGAAAGATTTTGATAGGATATCCTATCCCCTCATCTTTCTTTTCATTCGCCATGGGATGCCATCGGGATTTGCGAGGCTTGTCTTGTAAAGGTTCGACTAGTTCAACCCCTAACTCCTTATATCCCGACCTTGTTGGGGACATGCAAAGAAAAACAGAGAAATAGCATACCCCTCTGATACCATTGATCCAAATTTATGCAGGAACGCAATAAAGTATGGATATAACTATAAATACAGAGATGTAGCAAAAATAATACTTCATTTGATTAATGTAAAATACTATAATATGCTTATAAACAGAAATGGAAATAAACTAGCTTGGGCGATGGTAGCTTATCTCTAAGGAGAGATGTGGTGGTTGCATGCCTCTAAACTTTGTTACAATGAGGCTTAAAGGCCTATTTATTATTGAGAAACAATGGAAAACCCTAAAAATCCAAAAACCTAATTGTAGGAGATGAAGTGCCAAACTATGGGCCCCGTTTGGTTAAATTGGTACAATAATTTCCTGGGGTCTTAACTTTGGCATGCAATCTCCATTTGATTCGCATAATACCTAAATAGAAATATCTATCCAAGGACTACATCTTTTGTATAACCATAGGTCATTTACCCATGTTGGTCCCAATTTTCCCAAAAAACGTGGTCTGGGGCCTCAAAACGGCTTCGGAAGTTCAGGACCTGAAAAAATGCCAAAATTAGTAAATTGTGCTACAAATAAGGAAACTGAAAAACTAAAAGAGATAGTTGTGGGGGTCTAAGTGGGATATCTGAGTGGCCACCAAAAACCACCTGGATCATTCCTCCCCCCTTAGGAAGCATTGGTCCCAATTGCATTGAGTGCCTCCATGAGATGGGGAAACTTCTATTGAACTTGGTCTTTGGTGAGCTATTATGCAATCTCTGATGTGTCCAGTAATGGTGGGAGGTATGGTCGAGGGCAGTCTACATTGAACACTCGGTGCAAGCCATAAAATGGGGGAATTCTATGCTCCAAAGCATTGTTTCCCACAACCTTGGTAAGGGTATAAGGACCATATCAGAGTGGTCTGAGCTACGATGGGCTCTTGTAAGGCGTTCTTTCTGTAGATGCAACCAGACTTTGTCACCCACTTGAAGCTTGTGTGGAACTCTATGTCGATCATGTCATTTCTTTTACCTGGCATTTTCCACAATGGAGCAGTGATATATTGGCCCATTGGGTAGAGGTGCTCATGGAATCAGATCGATCGAATGCTTGACTTAGCAGTGCAACGGTACCCTTGTTGGTGAGGAGAAGATGCTCATGTCTTCTTTCATGAACGTATACCAGTCAATGATGCAAATTGTTAACAAGCATGAGAAAAACCACCAATAATGACAATGGTTCTCAAGGTACTAGCAGCACAATCCTTAGAATGAGAATAGAGGAACTAAAGTCGAACACCCGTGAAATCACCCGATCGGAAGACAATGATGTGAACTTGTTGTCCAGTGTGATGAATTTTCCATTAGGGCATGCAAGCTCTAAGGACTGGAAGAGAGTCTCTCAGTCAACTTCCTGGATAATGAGCTGAAGTCGACAAGAAGTGACCGCATCGAAGGAGGGCCATAACGTATCCCACATCATCGACATGAGAGAAAGGGATGAAAAATGATTTTGGATGATACAGAGAATCAGGGTAAGTGTAACCGTAGAAGGACATCTCTTGAACATATTAGTGACACGAATGGAATTTTGGCAGCTTTTGGATCCATAGGATCAGTGGTCATGATGATGTGGCAAAGATAAAATGGAAGGGAAAAATAAATAGCCCAACCCAAGGATGTCGACGATACAAAGGAGGATATCCCATCCCGACATGAAGTAGAAAGTGTCATGTTTAGGAATGAGATGCCGACACAACTGATTAGATTTCCAAATTTCCCCCTACCATCCTGGTAGGTACCCTAATTATTTTTTTAATCGCAAGCTTGAAGGGGATAGAATATGCTTGCACTGTAAGTTCATCCTTCGGACGAATTTGACCTAGTAAGTTAACGATCCCTTGGAAGGAGAAGCTCATGTTCATCATGGTGATGAATCCAATGTCGTTTAATATTTTAACAAGTTCGACAAAGGTGTAACTAAATATATTTTTCACATTTAGAGAGTTTGAAAAAGACACGGAAAATAAAACTCCACATGGTCCCTTTTCATACATTTGTGTCTCTCGAGCCCAAAAAGATAGAAAATGATACTTGAGAGAACCGCTTGACAATTTCAGTCAAGGAGTACCTTTTTTGTAAATAGTGCATCCCAACCCGAAAAAGAGGTAAATGTATACTAGGCACACAAAGTTTCGCATCCATTAACAAGTTTTAAATGACAAGAGCTCGACAATCTTTCATTTTTAAAGGATCAAAAAAGAGCTTGAAAGCAGACCCCCCATTTTATTTTCTTTTACGAGTCAAAAGGTTAAATACTCCGAAATCTTTTCATTTGAGTTTTACGAATCGAGAAAAGAGCTGAAACGTGACTCATCATCATTGTTGAACATCCATCACCTATCGCTGTGCAAAAAGGTAAAGTGCATTATCCAATTCTTGAGGCAAAATAGGTCAAAACATTTACAAAACCTAATATTTCATGAAAAAACTAAATAAAAGGGAGGAAAAGTAAATATTTTTTACCATTTACCATTTTACCTTGCTGTGAAATACTTTTCACCCACTTTTTCCCTAATTGTTCCAAAGTAGATCCGGGAGGTCATTCATCGAGCCACTAGTTACAGGTAAGAGCCAAAACTCTAAACTCCATTTTCATACCATTTATTCCTATTTTCATCCATTTTTTGGATTTTTGAGGGAGGTTTTGTCAAAAAAAATTGCCCTCGGTTGGCGTGACTTTTTGTCACAGAATCGCGCCGGTTGGGGGTGATTAAAATGACCTATTGCGTCGTTGGCACAACTATTTTTAAAACAGGTGAGCTGACACTGTGAATATGGAAAAAAATTGGTTTCCCTTCAAAACCGCCATTGGAATCCAAATTTTATTGGCAAAAAATGATTATTGACTTAAATATATGGTTTTTGCATGAAAGAATCGTTGAAAATGGTAGACTGGAAAGAACATGAGTAGGAAGATGTGGACACTAAGGCACTGAATGAGCCAAATTGCCTGAATGCTTTGAGGAACTGTGGGCTCCTCAAGTTCTTTCTCACACCAGGGATGCAGGCCAAACCTGACTTGCTTTGATACCTGATTAGTCTTTGGGACATAAATCGGGAAATATTCATCATTGGTGACCAGGAGCTGGAGTTAGAAACTTCAAACATATATTTCATCACAGGACTGTCCCAGAGAGGGGAACCAGTCAACCTATATGGGTCATGAATGATTAAGGCAAGCATATCCATGCTGCTTTCTGAACATTTCCTTGAAGCCCTCAAATCCAAGAGTGGCAAGATTGAGATTGCCATCGTGCGAGATTTGACACTGAGAGTGCTACTGTTTACTATCAATAGACTGGCGGGATCCCAAGTAGTTCACGAGACCAACAAGTCAAAATTTCTATATGCCATAGACTGTATAGCACTGATGATCTTGAATTGGGTGGAATCCATGAAGATCAACATAAAACACCAATTGACAGAAGCTAAGGTGGGGAATTTGAAGAAATTTTTCTTCGTACTAGTGACCTTTTTCTTGGAATGGGTGTCATTGTTCTAGTACCAATTGATTGAGGTAGATCCTCTTGATGCAACACAATCCACGGATGGCCTGTTGGAGCCGTTTGATGCTTAGGATCACTGGGGGCCAGCATATGTCTTACATCCCCGCCTTATTTTCATGGCTACGATGACAACTGTTCGTTGTGGAGGGTTGGCCATATAGTGGCACTAACTTCCATGGAGATCCGGACATACTGCTGCCATATGGAGAGGATTTTGACAACGAAGGTAAAAAATCAATTTTTAATTTTGTGATTTTTTAGTTGTTTTTGATATATATGTGTTTATAACATTTCATTTTTGGCAATGCAGATGTCAGACTAGAGCATCCTGCTGGGATGTCCCCAATAGCTAGGCGAGTTGCCCTCCAGTTTGATGTCACTCCTTATCAGGAGGGGAGTGACAATGAGGAGGAGATTGCGAGGAACCTTGAGGGGTTGGCTCGTGGTATCCCAGAGTATGCTCGGTTGGGAGACATTCCTTGCCAGTACTAGAGACAAATGGTGGGAGTATCGAATCAGATCTACCGATTGCTGACTCATGTTGCATGAGCCATGTCATGCTATCACGATCACCGTGCTGATTAGTTCCTAGGTCTAGCATTTTACATTTTTGAGGCTTGCATGCCATAGATATATGAGGTACGAGCCGCCGATGTTATTTTAAACACACATATTATTTTTTGGGGTTTTGATGTATCAAACATTATCACCATATATATATATATGTTGTATTTTCTTGCTGACTATGGTAAAAATGATTTGTTTTGGCTTTTCACATGTTTCGTAAATGTCTATCTAACACATAATTAGCTATTGCATTTGTCAATGTATTCATGCATCTAGGAATATGATGATATGTACTGTAGTCAAAATGCCTTTCTAGTAGACGAATATGGAGATACATTCAATATTTGAGGGTTTCTGACGGAATATTGCCCGTTGAGTTAAGGACAACAAGTTGTGAATCCAGGTTGACAACCAACTCCTGAATGTCAAGAGAAACAACTTCTGACAACAGTTCGATGACTGCATTTTATTCAACAATGTTATTAGTTGTGCAACCTAAACAAATACCTTGAAGACCAATCAACTCACCATGAGGGTCGTAAATAGCCCATGCTGTGGATGTTAGATTCCGGGTACTACAGCAAGCACCATCAACGAAACCGATGTGAGGAGTCACATACATCTATAAAGCAGGGAAAACATAGTAAATAGGAAAGTTGTTTGAAAACTAACACACCAAACCACACTACACAGAAATGAATGACACACTAATGTACACAAGTAACCATGCAAGATGACCTAAACATAGTACTTTCTGGGGCCTGTCCAAAGGATTACCTTCATAATCAATAAGCTCATAGGCCCCTTTTTGCAAAATGCATTTTACAATGTAGGGTCCATGCCACATGGGCTCGAACTTTCATGCCCCCAGTTTATCATTAGCTTGGTCGTATAGTAAAAGAAAATCACCCTCAAAGAATGTACGGGCAGAGACTGACCGATTGAAATAGGACTTTAGTCGTTTCTTTTGTGCTTCGATGAAAAAAGGAGGGAGACGACGCGTTTCATCCAGCCGTTCTAAATATAAGAGACGCTCTTCCTGGGGTGATGTTTTAGGGAGAAGTTCAACAGCTAGCTTGAGTGAAGGAATCTTGCATTCAATCGGTAATGTTACTTCCAGACCGTAGACAAGTTGGAATGGTGTGAAACCAGTTGCGTCTTTGGTCGAGGTTCGGTAAGCCCACAAAGTTGAAAAGAGCATGAGATGCAAATTTGACTTGTGCATCCCAATTGGACACTGAAGCATTGTAACCAAAACCTTGTTCACAGCTTCAACTTGACCATTGGCCTGAGGATAGTACAGGGTTGTGCCATCATGGTGCAAACCTAATGTAGAGGTCAGCTTAGCCATCATGTAATCTCAGAAATTGGAACCATGGGCTGTGACAATGGCTTGAGGTACGTCGAACCTAGAAATAATGTGATTGAAAAGAAATTGAGCCACTTCTTTACCGTCTATAGAGTATGTAGGCATTGCTTCGACCCATTTAGTGAAATAATCCACAAAAACGATAATATAACCATTCTCGTCGAATGAATGAGCGTTACATGTCATATAATTAATCCCCCATTTGGAAAAAGGACTAATGGTAAGGACGGGGTTTAGGTGAGTGGGTGGGGCGCACATCTTGCACTAGTAAATTTGACATTCATGGCACTTGTGAACAACAAGGATGCAGTCCTTGAAAATGGACGACTAGAAATAACCAGCACAAAGGATTTTTTGAGCGGTAGCATAGCCAGAAATATGGCCGCCACATGCCCCAAAATGGAAGTCATTGAGGACTCTCTCATCCTCCTCTAGAGGAATGCATCGACGAAGAACTGAATCAACACCAACATGGTATAAAGTATCACCAATAATATGGTAGAGTCGGGAGTGGTGCCGAATCCGTCGGTGATCATCCTTAGTCAACATAGATTGGAATGTGGACATCTGGAGATAGACGATGATATCACCGTACCATAGGTCAAGGGTTTTGATCAGGAAAAGATTCTCGTCTGGAAGTTGTTCATTTGCACCGGTGGGGAGAGACGTAGAAGGAAGGGAACAAATCAACTCAATGAAAACTAGTGACTTCTTAGATTTGGCAGTGGTAAACACCAAATCAAATTCTTATAGGATGATGATCCATTTAGAATACTTCCCCCCTAGTAACGGACGAGTCATGATGTAGGTCATGGGGATGCATTCAAAAATCACAGTAGTAGTGCGTAAGAGAATGTAGTGCTAAAAGCATTGAATGACCTGTATGGCAGCCAAAGCCAACTTCTCGACATGGGCATAAAACATTTCAGTGTCGGGGAGGTTATGAATAAGGTAGTAGATAACATGTTCATTGCCTTCATTGTCATCTTGGACCAATACCATAGCAATGGTACTAGGTGTTGCAACTAGGTAAAGGAAGTAATATCAATGGTAATCTAGGGGATGCATCAAAGGAGCATTTATGAGGACAACCTTGAGGTCATCGAAAGACTTTTGGGAAACCTCATCCCAGATGAAGGGCGTTCCTTTTTTGAACAACAGGGTAAATCCTGTAGCTAGCCCAACATAATTGGGTATGAAACAATGGAGGAAATTTGCCTTTCCTTGCAGGCTCTATTGTTGGTGCAATGAAGATGGAAGGGGTAAATTTAAGATGGCCTCAACCTTAAACAAGTCAAGGGGGATACCATCCTTGGAAATGATAAAGCCGAGGAGTCGCCTGGATTCTACGTAGAAAACACATTTATGTGGGTTTAACCGAGTGCTGTAGTGTCTACAACGAAGAAAAATCTACTGCAAATGGTTAGGGAGATCTTGGCACTTACGAGAATGAGAAGGAAGGTCATCCAAGTAAGGCTAAATGATGTTGCAAATATCATAAAACACATAGGGTATCACCCCCTGAAATGTAGCCCCAACAGTTTTGAGGCCAAAAGGAAATTTTGTACATGAACGCACCCCATGGACAGATAAACACTATCTTTTCTTGATTGGCCAATGCAATGTTAATTTGGTTGTAACCAGAAAAAACTATCCATAAAGGAAAACATTTCACTCCTAACACATTCATCAATGATCTGATCAATGAAGGGAGTAGGGTAGTTATCATTAGGATATGCACGATTGAGATCATGGTAATCAATGCAAACATGGATCGTGCCTTGTTTCTTTGTCATCGAGACAATATTTGACACCCAATTTGTAAGATGGATCAGATAGATGAATCGAGCTTTGAGAACTTCACCCTTGATAGTGGTGACTTTCCTAGGGTGCACGAGGCGGAGCCATTGACGAACAGGCTTCACATGAGGATAAGTTGGTATTTTGTGCACAACAATGCTAGGATAAATGCAAGGCATTTCTTCATACAACCACACAAACACATCACAAAAGTATTGAAACAAATGAGTATAGGTCTTGATCTCATCCGGAGAACAAGATACCCCAATATGGACATGTTCAACAATACTAAGCTTGATAAAAATATCAATTGGTATCGCTTGGGTGATATTACCCAAATTTCCTTCTGACCATACTTCATGAGTCAAGATTGGTGCCGAATGTGAGAGGGGAAAAAATTGAGAAGAGAACTCTTCGAGACTGGTAGACATGACCGTCAGGTGAGGCAGGAACGAGGAACGATGATGAGTATCATTCCAAGGTGGTTCCTCGAGAGACATTACTTCCATGATACTTTCATCAACAAGAAAAGTCTCGACTAAGGGATGAGGAGATTCTGAAGCACCAAGCCATGGGGATTGAGAATACATATTGAGAGAAGCCATTGAAACAGGAGAATCAAAGGATACGAAACTTTAGGCCGAAACAATCTCCACATAATTGATTTCGGCAGGACTAAGTGGCATAACCTCACCCTAGGTATCAACAAGATCTGGTGAAGGTATGACCCAAGGGTCAAATTTGACTGAGATCATGTTGATAGAGGCAACACGAGGAGGTGGGAGGGGAAAAATTCCCATCAAGGCAGATTCTTTAAAAAGTCCTGCCCCCACACTCTCATAAGAAGCATCAGTGTGCTTGACATACAAAACATTTCTGTTCGAGGAGGAAGAGGCAAAGAAGGATAGCTAGTCAACAATGATGATCTTCCCTTAATGGGGAAAATGAATCAAGCGGAAAAGGGAGGAGGCTAAAACATGCATGGCATGGGTCCAGCTCCAGCCAAGTAGAAGATTATAATTGAGGTTAGCTTTAACAATATCTACCTCGACTTGCACTGTCTTTCCCTCCAAAGTAATGGCAAGGTTAGGTAAGACACTGAAGGGTCGCGAATCGCGCCCGTCGAAAGCTTCCAAAGTGTTCGGGGATTGGTTCAAAGTAGGGGAACCAATGGCCTTCTATCATGCAATTGACATGATGTGGGTGGAAGCACCTTCATCAATGATAGTCCTGTGGATGGTCTTCTCATTGATGATTACTTGAATGAGAAAGGCAATCTGATGAGGCAGGTGGGGAACATGGTTCTCTAGATCAAAACATATAAAATTGGAATCAGTAGGATAAATACCCCCAATAGCTGACAACAAATATTTCCATTGAGATGGACAAATTTGGATCACCTCGAGAGCCACCATAGTTGGATGCCTGAGCCAAATATTGTTTCCAGGAAAACTAGTGTCTTTTTCAATTTGCTAGTCCCACTAAGACGGGTAGCTATCTTAGAAACAAACAATCAAAGTAACTTGTGATTTCCTTTATGTATGATAGATAAGAGAGAAGCAAAGAGTACCAACCTGAATATTTTTCTTGGCTCCTTACTTGTTTCCTCTCTCCTTTGATAGAGCTTGCCACTCCTTTCCTACTTGTCCTGCTTTAGAGAATACCTGTAGAGGCAAAGCGAAAAAATGCCATCAAAGCATAAAGATGTATTATACCATAAACAATTTAGAATTAGAAATAAATTAACCATATAATTTCATTCACAAATAGCAAGATTCACAAATACATGACTATATGGAGGAAAACTCAAATAACTTTATTAATAGTAGAAGAGAGGATTACAACCCAGCTGTCTGATCCAGCATCATCCTCCCAACATGAAAGCCCTCTTCGCCTCATGAAAAGCAAGATCACCCAAAAATACAATGTCTCAAAGAGAAACCAATAGCACTTCGTTACAAATTACAAAATTCCAGCCTCTAGATCTCTCAGATGAGGGATCCATATATAGATGCCTTGCAAAGGGGTGAGTCAGCTCTAGGTTTTTGATTAGTGTCATTTCATTGATAGTTCTTGGTTCCACTTGGAGATTTCTTTGATCGCCTACTCATCCTTAGGCGAATTCAGAGAGGCAAGTGTCATAGGAGAAGTTTCTAGAAGATTCCATCAGCATCCACTTAGAAAATTGTCTCTGCCATTTGTCTCTTCTCGCTCATCGCACCCCACAGAAAGCTCTTTCAGTATGCATCACACCTGGTTAGTGTAGCAGCTAGTATGCATCACACCTTGACCATGGAGCAGTTAGTATGGTCTAGTTTTGGCCAGTTTTGAGTAGTTTTTCAAGTGGAATTTCTGGGAAATGATGTAATCAGTTGACCATGATCCTTTAAGGTAAGAAACAACACTTTTAGGGGTTAAAGAGCCCTTGGTTTATCGACATATATGATTGGGGTTGTAGTGCCCAAATATGTCTATAACAATTTCCCCCTAAAGCATGAGGTCGTAAATCTTCTGACGTCGAGTGAAATGCATTATCATGAGGATTCGAGGTTTTTCGAACTAGAAGGTGACCTGTAATAAGATACAATACAATACATCATCATCATATTATTTTCATGATTTAGCTGAGGCAGGCATTCCCATGCTGAACTTTTATAAATTCATTTTCATGTACATGGAACAGATAACCATCTATGGTTGCAGATTGGTGATTCTTTATATGTAGACTCATCATCCCTTAGCTTGGACGATCATCTGTGCAGCTTCTATGTACATTTGATGTCTTTCTTACCCTGAATATATCGCAGCCCGGATGGATGAAACTAGATACAGGGTCTTCAAACTCATTCAATCTTCGCCCGATGTACAAGTCGATCCATGTGAAAAGATGATCTAAAGTTGAACATGGAAAGACATCGCCTGATTACCAGCCAATGATGTAAGTTGTTAATAGGCACGAGAGGAATCACTGATAATGATAATGACCCTTAAGGTACTACTGTACAATTCACATGGTGTGAATATATGAGTCGATGTCGAAGACCATGTAAAATCTTTCGGTCCAAGGCCATTGATGTAAACCTATTGCCAGAAGTGAGAAACTTGCCATTGAGGCATGCAAGCTTAAAAGTACTAAAAGGGTTGTTTCTAAGTCAACTTCTTGGATAATGTGCTGATGTCGACAAGAAGTGACTCGTCATAGGAGGGCCTTGATGTATCCCACATCTATGACACGAAATGAAGCAAATGATTTTGTGGAGGTGAAAACGATCTGATGATAAAAGGTTCAGGAATGGTGGTTATGAAAAATGGACGGTGAAGGTATTGTAGTGGATGAGGCGTTAGCTGGGTGGTAAATTCTTTGAATGACTTCTCTTGAACATATCGGTGACACTAAAATGGATTGGTAGCGTTAACCCCAAAATATGGATGGTACGGAGGACCAATGGTGATATGACTGGTGAACGAAATAACCCAACTCGACTCAATCATGGTGATGGAGTGAAAGTGTCATGTTCAAGAGCGACCTGCTACCAATAAAGTTCTTCAAGTTTTCTTCCCTTTTTTCCCCAGTCATTGCTAACTGGTAACTTTTTATTTTTGTCAAGCTTGAGGAGGATAACCTATGCTTAGTCTATATTTTTCCCTTCGGGGAAGCCTGTCGCTATGTTTTAGCAAGCCTAGCAACAGTGAAGCTCGTTCTTGTCGGGTAGACAAGTTTATCGCTATTTCTTTAACGAGTTTAACGACAAAGATAACTTGGTCCCTTTCATGTTTAGAGAGTTTGAAAAGGGATGAAAAGGAAACTCTAGCAGTCATTTTTCGTAGCATAATCCCTTAAGTCCAAAAAAGTATTAAATAATACGAAAGGGATGATTTTTCGATCATTTTAACGAGCCAAAAAGACAAGCGCTCGATCTTTTTGTTTGATAATCCCTCAGGTTATAAAAGATTAAAATGTACAGGAGGGATGGCGCTTCTTTTTACTTTAAGGAGCTGGAGAGGCCAGTACCTCAAGAATCTTTTCATATTTAACGAGTCTAAAAAGAGCTTAAAAAAAACTCGTTTTTGAGGAACAAGTGATACTTTCGGGTAGCACCTGGTTCTACGTAAGTTTGGAACTTCTCAAAACATGGAAATGAAGAGGGTGGGTAATAGAATCATGTGTCATAGCTATTCCTCAAAATGGTTAACAATCAATTGGAAGCGTATGATCTGCCAAAAGAATGGAGGTGATGGAAGAACACAACCAAGGCTCAAAAGGCTGATAACATGGCAATCACAGAGGTCATTTACTGAAGGTCAGTTTATTTTTTAGTGAGCTTGAACCTTGTGCCAACATGTGCTCAGTGCTAGGTTTATTTTTTAATGAGCTTGAACTTTGCAGAAACATTGCTCATACCATTCATTTAAAGATGTCTCTTGTTAGTAGTTCATTTTTTAATGAGCTTGCACCATGCAAAACTTTGCTCATTGCCTTTTCATGTAGGCTAGAAACGACCAAACTACACTAAAGCTAAGGAACTAATGAGGTTAGGTAGGATGGTTTTGTCCTCGGTCGAGGAAAAATCCTTCCTTTTCTTTGTCTGCATGCCACCGACAAAGGTGAATGGTGGATCAGACCACTCACCTAACCCAAGAAGTTGAACTAACTATGCTAAGCTAAAACACACTACAAAGCTAACCTAATTGGTCATCTTTTGCTTGCATAAAAAGGGTTGCATACCCCCATGTATGAAGAAAAGCAGAGTTTCCAGGTTACCATATGGAAGTCCTTGCATTTAAGCAAGATTGTTTCATTCGCGGAGCAGACAAAAAACTTCCTTGGCTTTGTCCATCGAAATAGACCAAGGTGAATGGTGTGGGTTGGCACTTCGAATCACATAACCTTCGAGGAGATAAATGTTTCAGACTGATCCCAAATCCTACAAGGAAATGGTGTTTCAAACCAATCATATAACCTACATGGAAATCTATCTTTTCAGTTGGGTTCACCTGTTGAAGCAGACCAGGGTGCATGCCCCCTAAACTTCATTACATTCACCGAACTACTTGCGGTAATTAGGTGGATGAGATGAAGGTTAAAGAGACATTCTTGACGTGAAGAGACCATTTAGGGATGATGTTTGACTTGTAGCTGTGTTTGAACCGGTAAATGAAAGCTGGTCAATAAGTTGTACCATTCTGCCTTCATGCAGGAAACACATCACTCAGAAGAGTGTGGAAACAATAGCTTCCATGCTATAAACATAGTCATGCCCAAGGAGTATATTGTAATCTAATGGTCCTTGGACTACCATCACATTCAAGTGAAAGGTTTTCCCTTTCAAAGTTATGGGTAACTTTGAAAGGATCCTTAACGATCGACTGGTTCCTTTGTTAAAGCCTGACAAATTTTGATTCTCAGGCAGAAGCGATGGCGAACCAAGCGCTTTCCAAGAATTTGATGAAAGGATACTCACTGAAGACCCTTCATGTATGATGGTGCCAAACATGATCATTTTGTACTCTTGTACTATGATCCGTAATGGTATGCTAGATGGAAGGCAGGGTCTTGCTAGTTGATTCCAATCGAAGGAAACGACTAGACTGCTCAGAGGAGGTACCAGATAAACAGTTGGATAAACCTCCTGAACTAGGGAACTTTCCTCCTGTTGTAAAGGAACGGGTGGATTGGCCCCATGTTCATCAGACTCTATATTAACAAAAAGAATTTGAACGGAGTCATTCTCATTCTCTTTGGAAATTGTATCATCTGAAGGTAGACCTTCTAAAGGCAAAACTGGGTTGACTGCCATCTCGACCTGTTGACTTGGGTTTGGTATGGACTCAAAAGGCTTACTTTCAATGATAGGAGTTTCGATCGACAATTGATTTATGTCATTCGGATTTTCAACTAGCGATGGATTTGGCAAGAGTTTCTTGTATCCAGGTGGAAGTCGCTATGGTGAAGTAGGACGATTATCCAAGACAGTTTTGGCTTCATCTAGAAAAGGACAATGGTGAAGGGCATGATCGCCTTCACACAACCTACAAGGAAATCTGGACTTTCCTTTTTGTCCATTGAATTCATTTTCACTAGTTGATGGTGTGCTATCAACATGATTGACAGAGGTTGATGACACTAGACAGTGCAAATGGGGAGACCATTCTCTCAAGATCCACTGAATGCAAGGACAATCTCGATGAAAGTGGTTTCCCTTGCAAATTATGCATGGGGATTTGGGTTTGTAAGTTTCAGTGTGCGGATTTTCGCTGGATGATGCATGGTTACCCCCTTGCTTGACTGACTTCTTCTTCTTCTTCCCCTTCCCTTTTCTCTTCTTCTTAGTTACTTGGTTTTTAGTATCACTAATTTAACCAAGCAAAGAGGAAGGAGAGGGAGAATTAAATGAAGTAGAAGGTGAAGGGACAAATTCAGTATCATCTAGTTGCTGATTCAATTGTTGAGGATGTTAACACCCGGGTTGTTCCCTACGACTCCCAAGGGAATACGCCCGGGGTAACCACTAACCAATCTTTGGATTACAGCTTCTAGCCTAG
The DNA here is from genome assembly GCA_000404065.3 of Pinus taeda. Lineage (NCBI taxonomy): Eukaryota > Viridiplantae > Streptophyta > Pinopsida > Pinales > Pinaceae > Pinus > Pinus taeda. Next base: position 115,385 of record APFE030584558.1, read on the forward strand.
CTGTAATCAGAGAGGGCTCTCTCTGTAAGGTTTGTCACTGTTTTGGTGGAGTTTTTAGGCTAGTTATGAAGTAAAGGTTTGTTTGTTTTTTGTGTTTGGTTGGGAGGATGTTCTCTGATAGTTTTGAAGTGTCCTCTGCAGATGAATTAATCCATTGGGCAATGGGTTCTGTAGCTGTTGTCTCCTTGAGATCCTGGTTTAGTGCAGCTGGAATTATAGGGCCTTTATATATTTCATAAAACAAACTGTAAATTGTGAGGGTGAAGTGAGAATCAACCAGTAAAGAGCAGTTAAGAATTCTTCACTGAGCTGGGATGTGAGAAAGGGACCAATTACTTAGGAGCATTACCTGAATTCCTGAAACAATAGATCACTATGATGATATAGCGTGAAAGGTAGCATTTAAGAATTACACTTTCATTACCATAACTGAAGAAAACATTTGTAATAGCTTAGATTGAGCTCAGGGTAATCTGTGATTAAATCCTGAGACTATTCTTTTTCCTTGCTATTTAGATATTTAATATATGGAAAACATGAATGATATACGAAAGATAACAAACATATAACAGAGAGAAACAAGAAGACTTATTGAGCCATGAAACAAGTAGGAATCCTGCAATATTCAGCCATACACCCGCAAGGCATCAAGAGACACAACGCTTTGGAAATCCCATCATCCTTTGTATTAGTTGTCTGAAGATTTACAATAGAATAGGAACATAATAGATATCAAGAGATTTCTTACATCCAGAGTCCAACCTCTGCTAACAAATGCGAGGGGGAATATATAGAAGTCTATTTACAAAATATCTCAGGCATTGAGTCATCTGAGAGGAAAAATATCTGCTTTGACTCGTACAGGGCTTGCAGATGAGAAGTTATTACAATCTTTAATGAACTATAAAGGCTCTTAACTCCTGTCAGAACAATCTTGACCTTTGGGGCTCACGGAGTTGGTTGAGCGCTTTGATATAACTGCTGAATGACGTGTCTGTGCAGCTGTAACTTCATGTGTCTTCTCAGCCCTGTCACCTGTGACTGCTGATGCTGCTGTTGTGGCCGAGTACCTGTGCTGAGTTGGCTCAGCCTTTGTCTGCATACCTGCTGATGTGTCTTTGTCCTGCTGTGTATGAGGTTCAAAA
>APFE030584570.1:0-29994 GCA_000404065.3 Pinus taeda
TCTGTCAAGTTTAACTTTCTCAAGTTAAGTTGACGTAATTGTAAAACCCTCCTCGCGCATTTACCCAAGCTAATCGGTCCACTGGGGTAAACATGTGACGAGAGGCTACTATGATGTGATTCAACTCTCCATGCACAGTTAAGGAAGTGAAACCAATGGAACTAAACCAAATTGACCTTCCACACATGCTACAAAACCTCCAAGAGCCAACCAACCCTTCTAGGTGACTAACCCCTAAGGAAACTTAACTTTTCACTGATACGGACCGTCAACTGCTCCCTTGACAAGCCATGTAGGCAACTGTAGGCCTCCAATCGCTCCAACAACAAGATAAGCCAACGACTAGGAACTTTTCCAGCTAGTTCTGTGCCAGTGACCCCAGATTCTGTGCCATTTTTAAGGGCCAGGACTCAAGCCATTGCCCAAAACTTCATGAAAACTTCAGGAATGATAAATACGATGGAAACAAGATTACTAAAAAAAAAATTTGATCAATGACTTGATTGGACCCCTACTAGCCATGATAGACATTTTGTCAAACATGTCAAAAATATGTAATCTACATGTCATAACAACGTATCTAAGCATAGGGGTCACATACTTATCTTAGATTTGTAAGGAAGAATTGATGCCTTATTACTATTGCTACATTATCATCTATTAGGTCATATATTCATTCCTCATTCATTTAATAATCAAAACATGATGAGAGCTATGCATTATCACTATCATAAAGCATATTCATAACCAACATACAACAAACAGAATATCAAGGATATGACAATCATAAAAACCACATATGAACTAGTACATTCACAAATAAAATACCAAGGAGAAGAAGCTCTTATTAATGAATGCAAAATCCAACTAGGTACGGAACTTCCATGAACCACCTAACCATGGATTGGCTGAACCAAATCTTTATTTCATCCAGTCACCCCCATGCCATATTCCAAGCATGAATGTGGGACTCAAAACCAAACCAAACAAGGTTTCCTCATGCTTTACCGCAATCCCCACCGGATCACTAGGCCCTAAATAAGCATGGATGCCATCGGATTTTTTCACCTACACCATGAGGAATTTGCTTATCTCATTGTCTCTAGGATTTACCGTCTACCATTGGAAATCTCTCACTAAGCTCTATAATGTGTCTCCTTTGTTTTTGGTAAGTTGACACTTCATGAGGAAGCCATTTTTTCCATGAGGTCCAACTTTTTCGCCTATAAAAATCGAATTTTGTCATTTGAGCCACCCGTACTCTAGCACCATTTTACTTTTGCGTTGGTTGACTCACGTGTTGATTTTATCCATGAATAACCATCATCTAGTCATGTTTTTATGGTCTCCTCCAAGCCTGCCCCATGTGGCAGCATCACCAAGTCACACTTGTTCAGAGCATAAGAGATGAGTCACCCTTACATCTATGACATCCATTTTGAGTCCCCTTGAGTCCAGTTACAGTATTCCATACATCTTTCTGTCACATTCATCCCATTGTTCTAATATTTTGCCTCCATCTACACTACTTCATCTTTGAAAAACCCCTATTTGAGTAATTGACCATCCCCTCTAGAACTGAGTCAATCACTGCCAAGTCAACCATGCATATTATGCTCTAACAAGGGAAGTCATCAGTCCACCACTCATCTTGTTTCCTTCCATCATCATCCCTCGTGTTAGTCCATCAGTCACTTTACTATGATCCCTCGTGCCTTTGTTGAGGATTCCTCACAGCCTTAACTTTGGGAGGTCCCTCTTCTGTCGACTTCAACACATTTATTCCAAAAGTGTGGTCTAGAGGGCGATGTACCTTCATTCTAGCCTTCATTATTGTTCAGTGCCTCAGATCAAGCAAAGAGAATCGTCATTATCCTTTGACTTGGTTGTTTCTCACGTGCTTGATGTTAGGTCATTATCACATGATTAAGAATCGTACACTTGATGGTTCAGTGATCCAGAGGATTGTACCAATGATTCCCGAGTGTGTGTGAGATGTTTTCTAGACCTCATGAGGGGGTTGCCCTTTAGGTAGCCCCCCACATTCCAGGATGTCTGCAAACTTTGATCCAGCCTCATATGTAGTTTCGTAGATGTGATGGGTTTGATTTCAACCACTTTTAGCGCCCACAACATGCATGTCTCCTTCATATGATCCATTCATATCTTCAGAGCCCTTTCCTGTTCAACAAGGCTTCTTTGATTGTGATCCCCCCTCACTATTTCAGCTTGAGGGGCGTTATATCTCATGTTACTCAAATGTTATTTTATTCAGTCCTATTTTATGCCTTTCCAAGCACATTATGTATATGGGATTCATTGTATTACTTTCTGGCCCATTGATGCCAACATATCATGTATCATGTACTTTGTAGCCCAGTCTCACATTGTTGGGTGCACTATTATTCTTTGTACTTAGTTATATTGGCAGGTATGGGTATGCCTCCCCTGCCTGATTTGAGATCATGTACTCCAAAATAAAAGGACACTTATATCAGTTTAGTAGGTCTCTCCCCCTCTATTCCTCCATCCTTCCTTGTATTGCTTCAGCTCTCTCTCTCTCTCTCCCCTTTTGTGTTTCATGGAAGTGTAACCTATAACATATTTCAGTTACATGATTTGCTCCTAACACTCATACGTTGGGGGGAATCTGTTATCACCAAAAAATGATCACCTAGCCATTTCTAACTAGGCGGATCGAAATACACCATGTAGGATTAATTTTACCATAGGAAAAACACTTTTACCATGGGAAATAATTTAGTAAACAATTTTTATTAGATTGTTTAGGATTAAAGTTTAAAAACACATGAGAATAATTGAATAAATCATTATTTATTTATCTTTCTCTAGAAATAATTATTAAATCATTATTTGATAATTATTCCTTGTCACATTTGACTAAATCACCTGGGAATAATTAATTAAATCACTATTTATTTATTATTCCTTAATTCTATTATTGGAATAATTGTTAAATCACTATTTAATAATTATTTCAATTTCACAACATTCTTAATCCCCGCGAAATAATTAATAAATCATTTTATTTGTTATTTATTTCTAAATACAAATATTTGACCATTTTGAATATCTTTTCCCTCTCAGAAATATATAATAAAGTATTGATAACAATTAGACCTTGAATTAGTCAATATTATTTTATTATTTTCCATTTTCGAGATCAACGCAATACTTTGTTATAAATATGAGGGTTTTCCATTCATTCTGCACCATCATCATTATCATCGTCACCATTATCGTCTTCTCACATCTGAGCTCCCACTTAAGTTCCATTACTTGTTTTGGGTTTTTCACATGTTCAGAGAGAGAATAGATCACTGAAGCATAAGGACATCAAAGGACCCATTCCACGGAGGGGTATTTGCAGCCCCTTTTTTAAGATCTCCCTCACTAGGTGTTTTCAATAAATATTATTCATTTTAAAAGTCTTTCCATTTTGGTTATTACATTGGATATCTATTGTTGTTCACTGTTTTTGACCACATATATATTTTTACTACAAGGGTTTTGTTAGAAAATTATATATTATAGAGCAATGGAACACATAAAATATTGCAGAAATATAAACATAGAAAGCACATAAAACAAGAGAGACACAGATATACATGGCTCACCCAATTTGGGCTACGTCCACAGAGAAATAGCTAGTCCTTCCTTTTATATTATCCAACAAAATGAAGAGATACAACCTACAATAGATCCGCTGTAATTCCCTCTTCGCTCTCAATCTCCTCTCTCTTCCTCACTCAGAATACAAATCTACATAGCCGCAATACAATTCCCTCATATATAGCAAGGGGTTTCCTTCTAGGGTAAAAAAACCCTAAATTAAACATAACTTCTATCGTCAGATATCCACCTAATGAACGAGCTAGATTGACTACGAAATTACAACATTTTACAAGGCAATTTTACATCTATTTTTAGCTTCGGGGACGTTGCCCTCGATCCCCCGCCATAGGGGGGGGGTTCCAAATAATCGTCGTTGCTCCCCCTGGACCCCCCTGGCGACGCACATTTATGGATGGCTGCCACATTACGAATTGGGGTCCAATGCGGTGATACCTCTGAATAAAGAAGATAATCAGGCTCCACGCCCAACATGTTTCTCATTTTATTATTGCAGATTTGAAGCATAAGCAACTAGATATTCTTGTTAGGGTCACTTATCACCAGTGACTTAAGTCAAGTATTTTTGGTACACTTGCTAAGAATTTTCATACTAACAATAATGTTACCATTTTGAGCTATTTTCTTCCGATAGTTGTTCCACTTCAACATCTGAATTGATACTAGTTGTCCTACACATATTCATGAGACTAATGAGGCAAACTTAGATTAAATTTGACCAAATATTAAATTTAATTGCATAAATAAATAATAATTAAAAGGACTTGAGTGTATGAATACCTAAATTAACTCCTCTCGATTTCGAGAATAAATTATTGGAATAGTTTAATATTGGAACAAACCTCCCTCCACTCGACGAAGCAACAACGGAGTCAACATTGAATTTGTTGTTGCTATGTTGGATCAAGGGTTTTTTCTCCAAGATTATCCAAATACTAATTTATTCTCCACTGAGCAAGGTCAACCATGCAAATGTGGAAGCTCTTATGGCCCCTCCCCAGCCCCCCCCTCTCTCACATCACTCTCAATTCCCCAATACCTAATCTATCTATTATATAGGAAATATTTGAAAGCAAGACATCAAGAGACATAAAAAAAATTAATAGAAAACATTCATTAAATTAAATTTCTTCCCAGCGTAAGCAAGTTCGCAAAGCTTCCAATGTATTAGATACAAAATTTCTTTGATGCATAATGTTATCACATGCAAATATTTCATTAAAATCAACTCTTGTGGGGTCCTAAGTTTTAAACTTTATCAAGTTTTAATTCAGGTTTCCTTTTAATTTGGAAGTGCTCATTGCGATGATATAATTAAAGGGTGCTTCCATATTAAAATGCAGTGAATGGTCAATCCGATGAAAATAGAGGCACTTCCATTTCAAATTTAAGTGCACAACACCTATTAGTTTAAATGTGCATAGTGTAATGGTCTAGATCACGAGAGATGTGAGATCAAGGGTCTATATGCATTATGGATTCAGACTTGTTAGAAGTTTCAAGCATCATTCAAATTCCCGCACTCACTGTGAAGTGACACATGTCCATTAAATATTATGTGTGGGATTCTTTCCTGCAGATAAAGGTAATCCAGTTTTTCACCTCCACACTCATCACCATTGTCGATCTATCTCTTAGATCAAATCAATAGACGAGACAATTTGTTACATTCCAGCTTTTTATCAAAGACCTTTATGCATTGCGGGTTGTAAATCGAGTCGTCACGTAATCATAGGTAAATGTGGAGCATTATTTCATTTTTTGTGTTATCAAGCTTGTATCATGATCATTTGTTGTTTTAGTAGAGGTTCATAAGTGTTCCAACTCATACAGTGAAAAAATTCTCATTCAAATCCTCAATTTTTCTCAGCTGTTAGTGTCAAGTTGTTTGCAGTCATGTGAAGAAGTGACCATATTTGTCGAAATGAGTTGGAAGGTCCTGAGATTATCGAGTGTGACCCTCAACTTACTGAATTGTTTGATAGGGCTAGATGGATGACCTTTTGTTGCAGAACCAAAGGTTTCAATTATGAAGTGGTGAGAGTATTTGCCAAGGGTTTTGATGGGAAAACTGCTACAATTTCCCATTTTTTATTTCCATTCACAGAGGATACCATCATAAAGGAAACAAGGTTTCCTATTGATGGAGGATGGTGGTTCAAGAATAAAACTATGATAGGAGTCGATATTTCATTTTTCTTTAAAGATAAACATAGAAATGAAGATTGCAGTCAAGGAGTTTAAAGAGCTTGTTGAAGCCCTCATGGAACAATTACCTCAGGACCATTCAAGGTTATTTTACCTGTGAAGGAAGATATGACTGTGTAGGCTTGTAACATTTTTAAATTTTTGGATCATCTTGTTGATCAAGTTCAAATGAATACTCCTTAATTTTTGTTAAAGAGTCTGAGAAAAATGTCAGTTAGAGTTAGAGAAAAACCTAAAATGCACCCTCACTATATTCCATAATGGTCTTATCAAACTTCTAGTTGTTAGTCATCTTGGGAAGGTGGAAAGGAAATGGATCATTTCTTGTTTTCGGGAGGGTTTGTTAAAGAAGGTGTTGCCAAAACTAAAGACAACAAGGGTAAGAAAAAGGAGAAACAATCCTTGTGCAAACTTCTAAATCAAAGCAAAGAAATTCCTATGTGCTAACACAGAGAATGAGGATAACTTCATTAAATCAACAGGAAGAAAACCCTACAATGCTTCCTCTAGTAAGGAAAAATAAATAGCATGCCAAGAAAGAAAAGTGAGAGGCCTTTCAAACACAAATTTCAAAATCCCAGAGGTTCAGGAGCAAATCATAGAAGTTCCAAAGCCAGGTTTTTCAAAAAAATATGAGGATGGTGATCATGTGCCCTTATTAGTTTTGATTAAGAAAAATATTGTAAAATCCATTAAATAAATAAGTTCCAAAAGCCAAGAAAATTCATTAAAATCTGTGAAGAGAGAGAAGAAGAAACATGTTGAAAAAACTTAAAAGTATGGGACAATAAACCCTCATACAAGACCTATTAACAAGATGATATTGAGTGCAAGGATCATGTTAAATCCAACTCATAAAGACCAAGTTATTAATGTGTATGAGGATATATTTGAAGATGCATAGAAGGCACATACTAGTAGAAACAAAGGTGCCAAGCAAAAAAAAGGTTAAAAACATAGTATTTTCTAGGGGAGAGTTGCAGAGGTTGTGACTGCTAGAACTAAGAGGAGTAAGAAGACAAAATAAGCTTAACCTACAAACATTGAATTCTTAGCAGAGAGACAAAAGATTTAAAATAAAAAAAGTGCAGCAATCTCAACAAATGAAATGATATTGCATAAAAATGCATTTTATCAACACTTTGTTTGGTAGCACATGACCCAGATATTTTGAAAGCATTAAAATATATCCTTTTTGTAGTATTTTCTCTATAGTCGAGTCATGTTGATGGAAAACTATACATTTTGAAGAGATAATATGACTTATCTATTTATTGAGGAGACGGTTCAAAGGTCATAGCTGGTGGTTTTCCATCTAGATTTTGTTCTAAATTTTAATCCAGATTTTGTTCCTGATTTCATTCCATGATATCATCTAACAATTTTGAATATATACAGCAATTCTATATGCACTCTTCCAACAATGATATACATACATGTCCAGATTCAAAATTGAAGAGTACGAGAAGCTTGTGATTTTGTTTCAGCTATCTAATTAGATTAGATCAAGATTATATATATGTATACTTTAAAATTTTGTAAATTGAATATTCCTAGAGATTGTGGATCTAAATATTATGTAATTTTATTTAAAACTTATGAAGAAAGTGGAACCCGGGGTTGGTCTTCTTTTGGGAGAAAAGATACTTGTGTTGTGTATTTATTTTTGAGTTTAATAAGATTCCCAAGGCAGAAGTATTTGAAACTTTCAAATAAAAGATTCCTTTGGTGGTGTTTATTTGTCTGTCTCTTAGTGATGTCTATTTCTTGTGTTAATACCATGAATGATTGAGTCTTCATATTTGAATGAGATTTGTATAAGTTTGTAGAATTTGTCTTTATTGAGATGTTCTGTTGTTTATGAGACTCAAATAGTATCACCATTTCTACTAAAGTTACACACAATTCACCTTGATGCTATGTTGTAATGGTTTGTTTCCTTTTTCTAATTTCTAGCTTAAACAAAAGGTCTGCATAAACGTTTATATCTCGCCTTTGAGGTTTTTTTGTTTTACCCACCAAATTTGGAAATATTGTTTAGAATCAATTTGTGACTCCATGCTCAATGGTTCTTTCCCTTGTTTTCCAACCAAACCTGTTATCTTTGTTATAGAAGATATGGCTATTGTGTATAAATGACATTTTACCATGGTGACATTGAGTAATTGAGTCATAGAGAGATCCCTCTCTAGATTGGTAGGGCTAGATCCCAATCTAAAAGTTTGGTTTGATTTTATAATGGTAATTTTCTAATACAACCAAGGAATTTATGAAGTGATAACACATAATATTAAATTATAAATGATTTTAATGCTTGAAGTATTTTTATTTTGGCATTTATTTGATGATAAGAATACAAACAAGTTTGTATTAATTTTTTCCAACATAAAAATTGCAACCTTTTATTAAGATAGTAAAAATTTACATGTGCACATGCCATGAGGCATTCAACCTGTCAGTAAAAAAATGCAGTACTCAAAAACCGGGTTGTAAATAAACAAGTACAATAATTTATTATTTGGTCTCCTTCTCCTTTTAAGGTATTTCTCAAGGACATCTTGATCTTTCCCTTAATCTGTTATGGGCATTGTATGCCTTGCTCCCGACTTGGTCATATGTCTATGATGTTCCAAGGGGGGGAAGCATCAACTGCAATAATAAAGAAATGTTAAATTCATATTTACAGTTATTATTATTATAAGCGTTTTATTAATAAAAAGAGTAGTAGAGTGTTTTTTACCTTCTTCGGTATTGGAGGGACGCATAGTACTTTCAGACATGGTCATATGTTCCTCCTCTTCTCTGGCCTCATCTTGTATATGCTCTGGTGTAGAAACAAGAAAGGTTATAATTAATACACCATTTGTATTTAAATATTTTTAGTTTTAATCCATAGTAAAATTGATTTATAAAACATGAGATACCTCTAGTACCAAGCTAAACATCAGTTTCAAGAGGCACTCCGCTGTCACTAGGCTCATGTGTTGTATCTACATTTCTTACCTACTTTTTACAATCAAGCACATTAATTTGTGGCAAAAAATAATAACCAATAGATTGTACGAGTAATAACTTATAATTGTTCTTTGTTTCTTTTCTTTACCTAAGTGTTAGGTTGGGTGTTGGAAGACTGTGAAGATACCAAGTTTGTCCTACGTTCAACCAAGACTTGATAGTCATGTTTGTAAGCAAGCTTGTAGTCTTCCTTTATGGAAACCTCATTGAATTGTGACCCCTACAATTTTGCATGAGAACATGGATTTTTCTTCTTCTGTGATATTAAATTAAAATAAGTGTTTAAGAATTTATAATTTGGATGCAATTTTTTTTTATACTTACAACTTTTGTGGTCAATTGTGAGTAACCACTCGGGCCAAGATGATGCTGCAAATGTTTAGCTATTCTAGCAATCGTGGCTTTATGGGAGCCTATATTGAAAATATAGCAAAACCTAATTAGATTTCTTAATGATGATAAAGCATCATAATTACATAATTAAAAGTGCCTCATACCTTCTTGGTCCAGGTGGTGTCTTCCATTCTTTTCGAAGAACCTTCTCATTTGCATCTTCCATGAGGGCTTTCCACTCCCTCCATGGAATCGCTGGAGGGAACTCATGCAACCTGTTCCTTTCCAAATGATACCTATATTGGTCCCTCAGATGTTTTAAATGTAAGCCTTCCTTTGAGGTAAATCCATTTTTTTGGAAGGTATCCTCACCGATCAAGCCAACCATCATGTTTACAAGTTCATCCTTTAACTTGGAACTTTGGGATTTCTAGTTTTGTATGAATGGTTGACCTAGATAATTCAAAGGTTAGGTCATACAAACACCTATAGAATACATTATTTCCTGCAAAACGATATTATCATAGTTTAAAATAATCACAGACTATACATTAATTTCAATTAGATTGTACTTAATATTTAAAATACTTCTTAAATACATGAAAGTTTATCTAATTTCATGGGGACATGGTCATGATCTATGGATAGAAGCATATGATAGTATCATGTTTAAAATTATACCTGGTTGAGTTTCTTGAAATCATCTAATCTTTTAAGAATAAAAATCTCAGGGACCATTATTTTGCATAAATATTCATCCATACATTGTCTAACATTATGTTAGAGGAAGTCATTTTGCTAATATGGATCATCGTGATCCTGTAAGAGTCATCTTCTTGGAAGGATCTTGGAAGAGGAATTATGAGAAGATCAATATATATTCCATATTGTATAGAACCATTACTTTGAAAAGGATGAAGGAATGCATTCGATGAAGTTGCAAGCTCATTGTAGGATACAAATAATTAGATGATTGTGTGAAATATTAAGAATGCATGTTTAAAGTAAACTTTGGAATATAGGATTCATTTAATCCTGTAAGGAAGGTTGGTCATATGCATAGTGAGTCTTTCATTTAGTTTTTTTTCCAGAGAAAAAAATCAGTAACCTTTTATTAAGAAATTTAATGAAAAGTTACACTTATCAGATGCAAAAAAGCATACAGAAGATCTGCCACATGGGCTCGAGTGCTGACGCACCCTACGCAGTGTTAGGAGATTAACGCAAACTGAGAGAAAGAGAAGAGAAAAGAAAAGAGACAACAAAGAGGAAAAAAAGCTCCAGCAAAACTGCATCAAGTTTTTCACCCCTTTTTCTTTTTGACCTTGCGCCACTCACCCAAAGTGGGCTCGGTCGATGCAATGATTAACTGAGTTGATTTGTTCAGCTGACCTGGTTCTTTGTCTATGTCTGATGAGTCTGAGTGGTGGTGCCGTTTGTTGCCTCCCATGCATTGTTCCACGCTTGTCATCTCTGCTTTATTTTGCTGGGTCTCTACCTGATTTGTATGTGGCTGTGGATCCTTGTTAACTGCTGTATTTTCCTTCTGTTTTTCTATTTCGACTTCCTCTATGGAGGTATCATCCTCTTCTGCTTCTGTTTTTTCCTCTTCTGTTACAGAAGGGGTTTTCTTTTGTGTTGTTCTCCTCTTTAAGACTTCATCTAAATTCTGCCATCCTCTGGGCTTCCTTTGTTGTAGCTTGCTCTTGCTGGGACATGCTTTGAGTAAATGTCCTGTTTGTTGACATCCCCTGCACCTGAAAGTTGTATTCTCATAGTCCAAAGGTTGTTTCCACTGATTTTTGTTAAAATTCAGGACGATGCTTTCAGGTAGTCCCTGGCTGAGATCTACCTCAACGCATATCCTAGCAAAAGTAAAAATTCCTTTTAAGTGTCTATCTGTATCAATTTTTAGCATTTTTCCAAGAGTATTCCCTATAGCTGATAAGGTCTTGAAATGCCAAAAGTGTAAAGGTAAATTATGCAACCTTATCCAGACTGGCATCCTTGAAACCACCATAGTGTTGGCGTCAAAATCTGGAAACTATGGGGTGACAAATAATCCCACACTGCCCGAGAACCAGGGTCCTTCATTGAGAATTTTTTCCTTTTCTTCTTCTTCAAGGAAAATTACTATGAAGAAGCCCTTCGAACAGAGATGGATCTGGCAGTTTTTTGTCCAGACCGTGTGAACCCATTCATACAGAGCCTCAGTTTTAGGCCAGAAACCGTTAAATCTACAAATAATAGCTTTTTTTTTCTAGATCTGAAAAAATGCTCTTTACCTCTGGAATATCCAGCGAGATGGATGGGCTCTCTGGCATTTGGTCCACGATATACTGCCCCAGCGATATATTGGCTGCTGCAGGTTCTTTCCCCTTAGCAGGAGCTTTCCCTTTGGCTGCATCTCGATAGGTTCCTGTAGGATTTGATGTAGATCCCTTTGTCCCACCTCGCAAACGAAGATTAAGGATAATTGTTGAGTCCTTTGCTACCCTGTAGTGCTGGAGTGAATGATGTTCCTGCATGCATACCCCAGAAAATATTAATATTTGAAAGACATCAGGGATTCCCAGTTTCTCCTGCATTTTTTTTTTGAGATCCAGAACCCTCATGCTTTCCCAGATCTGCAGGCATAGATGCCTGCCTTCTGTGGATCTGATGAAGATTTGTTGCGATTCAACGCGAGTAGAGGCATCAAAGCACCCCGAGACTAAATCCCTACTCCTTCCCCTTTCTGGGTCCACGGCTTTTCCTTTTAAAGAATGCCCTGGAACAGCCGAACGAAAACACGGCGTACCGAAATGGGACAGCGAATCTGGAATACACCGCACATTGCCAAGATCGCCGTTGAGTTTTCCTCTGAGTCCTGGCCGAGCAGATTTATACTGGGTCAGATCTTCGACGGGGGGTCCCCCACCTTTGCATGTGGAAATCGTGAACAGAAGGTCAGGATCTAGCCAGTTTCCACCTCGTTTTTGACAGGATCCAATCTGTTCTGTATTTCCTGCCCCTTTTCTCCATATATTGGCCCAGCATTCTGCGACCTCACTGTCAAAACGGTGCGCCAAGGGTGTAGAGGTCGAGATCTGAGATAATGGGATCGCGAAAAACACAGGATCCCAAAGAAACGGGTCTACACACCCCGCCCCCGTGATTTATCCACAGCCGCACCTAATAAAATCGGCCCAGGATCTATTAATCGGATCCACAGCCTGCCATAGACTAGGGCAGAGCTGCCGGTCTTGATCAGAGCGATAGCGAAAGGCTCATTTTGGCGATACCAGGACCAGGAGAGAAGAAAAAACTCCAGACTCTGTTCTCTGAAGATCAAAGAGCGAAACAACTTCCCAACAGATGATGCATTCCATAACCAGAGGGAAACTCCGGGTGATGGGGGTTTAGCCGACAAGGATCTGGACAGTCTACAAAAGAACAGGATATTTGGCTCTGCGTCGGCGCAAAACGAGCTATTCGAAACCCTAGATCCGTGATCGATCATCGCCAGGGCAGCACGCTTCGTTTCCATATTTCCTCCTTCTCCAAAAATCAGGTCAGGTCGTGCTCTTGTCATCGGCCATATTTTAAATGATTTTATTTACATGGGGTTTTCTAATATATATTTTGTTTTATATTGTTTTTATAACTACATTATAAAAATAATTAACCCAATGACCCAATGAAAAGTGTGCTTGGTTAGTTGGGCCTTATTGGCCAGTAGCTCACTACCATGTTATGTGGGTCCCACCTAGCTTTCTCACTGGGATACCAAATGGCAGACTTGGATGCACATTTTTTGTTTTTTTTGACAAACTTAAAACTATGATAAGTTGGTCATACATACTTGAATTGAGGCATTGTTTGTTCTATTGGACAACTTACATCAAGCTCTTTGATCTCATACTAGTTTCGTTACAATATGAAAACCTTGAGTTTCTGATCCATTAGGGATCCACTTGGATCATAGCCCTACCCTAGCCAATATCTCAAAGGGCCCATAAAACTAAGCGACCAGTTTAGAACAACTTATCAGCTTTAGGGAGCTCTTCTTGGGTCTTACTTTAACATAAACATGCTTCCCCACTTAGAACTCCTTATGTGTCTTTTTCAAATATGCATAAAATTTATGCCTGTCCTAGGTTGTTTTTAAATTATGTCTAATTCTTTTTACCATTTCTTCTATTTTGTATAACTGGTCTAAAATGTACATAAGATTTTGTTGGCTTGAGGGTGCCTAAGCCAGGTTCAATGTTAGTTAGCCAGACAAATCCCTACACCACTAGCCCTTTCGGCATCCGCTCGCAGAGCGTGGACTCAAGTCTCACTCGAAGTAGTATGGGGCAATGCTAGAACCAAGTTTTCACACCCCTGAGATGGTTGTGATGTCGGCTTATTCCAACTATACCTGCCTTCATGCAGGTTTCTTAGCCCTTTGCTCCACCCTTCAGTGCCTTCGTGAAAGGGAACAATCGACTTTCACGCAGCCCTAACTTGTGGCTTAGGGACTTTCGTGCTGCTAGGGTAGTGAACTGTGATATCTCTCAAACTAGGCTAAGTGGTTTTCTTATCTTATTAACAGATCTTCGTTAGCTTCGTGTAAACAGATGGTCTCACTTGCATTCACTTAGTTAATACATTTACATACATTCACACCTCATATAGGCATTATATGTGAAGTTCATACATAATATAACAGATGCCTAAACAGGAAAGAAAGACATAGAAATTATAGAATACTTCTCTTTATTGATAATTCGAAAAGATTACAAACTTGACTCGCCCTGCTCACTCAGCTGCAGACTACTAGGCCTCTGCACGCTCAACTACAGAGCCTCTACCTACACTGCGACCCACAACTTAGACTTATACTTCAGAGCTATCTCTCGTACATCATATCCTCATTGATTCTTATATGCAATCAAACTACTTAGAGCTTAGCTCTATTTATACAATTCGATGGTCTGCGGACCATGGGTAGATCTTTTACAGGTGACATTACATTACCAAAATAAGGTCAAATAACCCTATGACTTTTTAACATCTATGTGCTCTGTGACCACAAAATGTGAAGTCTTTACATTTGGATTACAAAATTGGACCAAAATATGGGCTTTTCACCCGAAAACTACCCTTGGGGGATCCCGTGCCCAATAGGCCCTGAACACAAACATCATGACTTGCCCTCGAGTCACTCTGAAGGTGCAGAATCTTAGCGCGAAGACCTCCCAGCTCCGTTTGGATCACTGCAACTTCAGTAACGCACTGAGCAGCCACGTGCTAGACTTCTTCCACTCATTTTTCAGTGACTATCGCTAAACTGCTCTCACCTATGTGCTTCACCACCGTGGATTTTCCCTTTCGTAGAGGAACATATTCAAGTAACTGGGTAATAGGGTTTGCACTCTCAGTTTCAACTTCCAATTCCATGTCCTCCTCATCCACCAAGATGTCCTCAGATTCTTCCTCGTCAAACTCCAGATTAATGGCCTTCCCCTTTTCCTCTAAGGTGAGCTTGGTCCTCTGTGGGTTTCTTGGTGAGACGCGCATCGGGATCATAGCCTGCTTATCCTTCTTAGCTCTCGGTGTTCTAGGTGATTTAGGGACCTCAACTATCACATCGGTACTCTCTGGGGCTTCTACTACTGCAATTTCTTGCGTGGCTTCCTTGGGTATTGACATCATTCTAGTCAGAAGGTCGTGTGTCTCCTTAGGTAATGTTTGAAACAGTAAAATTGTTCCCAAAACCCCAAAATTTGAAAGGTCCATACACTCTTTATAGTGCAACAACTGGATTTTCAGAATGCCAAGTGTTTTTCGCTGGACAACCACTTGTAATGTATAGGGCCTTTTGAATTTGAATTTGACCATTTGCCCCACATTCGGCCCATTAATGCTAGATTGGTGGAAGATATTCAAGAATCTAGCCCATAAATTTTGCCTTAAATGCCTATCTCCTACACCATTTGACCTCAAACCAACCATCAAATCGTGAATAATGACTTTAACAGTCACTTTCCAACGGACCTACGTGCTAGCATAGTTGTCTTCTCACTGTACCAGATCTTGTGGCACTTCGCTGCTTCGCACAATCCTGACATCGCGTAGCTCTCAAACTTGGGCAGTGTAGTTTATAGTCCCACGCCTCCTTTTAGCTACATGGAGCACTAATACTGTGCTACTTTCATATAGTCACATGGCTGGATTGCTAGTGTATGGCTTCAAGTGACTTCCATTCACCTTTCCTGGGAAGGGTTCTCCATTTAACCTAACCAACTGGATTGTGCCACCATCAATAATCTCCTTAATAACATACAACCCTAACCGGTGTATCCTAAATTTTTCAGGGAATGTATCGAACTTACTATCATACCAAAAAAACAGATGGTTTACCTTGAATGTGTGCAGTTTGATATGTCAATCGTGCCACGTTTTTTCACGCTACTTTTGGACTTGTTCATGTAATCCAGCCAAAAAACACTCTTCTTCAAGCTCCTTCAACTGCGTGAGCCTCTCTTCCAAGGCTTCGCGATCTATCATACCCGTGATCACTGCTATGCATAGACTAGGCACGATGTGTTCCATAGACATGACCGCTTCAACCCCATATACCAGCCTAAAGGGTGTCTGTCGCGTTAGTTTCTTGCATGTCATCTGATAAGCCCATAACACTGTAGGTTTGCATAGGTCCCAATCACTTCGCTGAGCATTGCAAACCTCAGTCAGCATAGTTTCAAGCACTTTGTTGAACGCCTCCACTGTCCCATTAGCCTGTGGGTGATAAGGTGTGCTCTTTTGCTGATACACTTGAAATTCCTCCATTGGTGTGTTTATCGTGTCATTCAGGAAGTGTGTACCTCAATTTCTCATTCACGTCAGTACCTGCTCAAATAGAAACTTCACAGAAGTTGCGCCTATGCGATCGTTCACCAGTTGTGCTTCTGCCCAACGAGTGAAATACTTTGTCACAGTGATGATCTACCTCGCACCTATCTTTCCTTGAGACTGAATGGGTCCTACAAAATCTATTACCCATTTTTCAAAAGGTTGCAACGTCATTTGTGGATTCAAAGGAATTTCTTTCCTCCGCGATGCCCTACTTGTTCTTTAACATACATCGCATGCCTTGCAATATGCTTTTGAATCTTGATGAAGGGTCGGCCACCACAACTTGGCATGTAGAATCCTCTTCTTGGTTTCTCTCCCTGCATAATGTCCTCTTGCGGCACCCCCATGAGTGTCTGCAAGGATGCCTCTCCATTCAAACTGAGGTACATACCTTTGCAATATTTCATTATTCCCCATCTTGTATATATGCTCAGTGATGATCGAGAAGTTTGCCGCCTACACCACTAATTCCTTCTTTTGCTGGGTAGAGTCCTTTTGGCACAGTTTCTGTTGTTAGGAAGTGTATTATATCCTCAAAATGTCCATCCACGATGCACACAACAAGGAGTTGTGCGTTAGGTAATCCTTCCTACAAATTAGTAGGTTCCTCCCCTGTTTCGATGCGTGACAGATCATCTGGTCCCATGTTCAATTATCTACGCTTCACAACAACTTCAAAATTGTGCTCTTGAAACAATAAGAGCCATCTGCAAATTCACCCCCTCAGCACAGGCTTATTGACCAGGTACTTCAGTGCAGAGTGGTCCATATACATCTTAAAGTGGCCTCCTAGCAAGTAGTGTTGGTACTTCTGGAGCACTTACACCATACCTAGCCCTTGGCATTCAGTGGTAGAATAGTTCTTCTCCGCTTTGGCTAACTAGGCACGTGGATCATTCTACCCATCATAATTGTCTTTTAGTCACATATTAGGCTTCCCAAATTGTGCCCTCATCATCCTCCTATATTCACACCAATCATCAAAGCTTCCCTTGTGCATACCCCACCATGTTGCGGGTGTAGTGTGCAGTACCCAGTCCAAGGCCTGGAAGCGTTTCTTTTCTGGCACCTCCCTTTCAAATTCATCCAAAAAGGTATATCCCTCAGTTAGACAATCATAAGTAGGAATATTTCTTACCTCGAACGACACACAATTCAGTGACCGAGTCACCATATTGCAACTCAGAGTATTTACTTTGTGTTATTGATTCTACCAACGTTCTATTTCTTCATCGGAATCTAAAGTTTAGGAACTCTAACACTCCCATGTAATCTATCCATCCACGGTGGGATTCACCTAGTATTAGTCTCGCGCTGTTATCTTATAGATGCAGTCTAGATCATCATCACTTTCATAGTTACAAACTAGTTTTGTATAGCACAATCCTTCACCAGGATCCAGGGGTATTCTTAATGCAGTGATTTCTTCTCAAAGATCACCTTTTGCTTCTTCAGATTGATTACCCCATTCATATCAATAGCCCAGTAAATTCCTAGGAGCAAGGGGTAGGGATTGCTTTCATCAACAATTTCTATTACTTCAAAATATGTCGACGCACTCGCTCCATCAATATCCACGGTCAATCCCTGCAGCCACCCCATGGGTATGATTTTCTCTTGATTTTCCATCCATAGCTGAATCAAAGACCATTGTAGCATAGGTCGACCCATTTGATCCCAAGTCTGCTTTGGTAGTACATTCACATCTGATCCCAAATCCAGAATGACTTGATCCATTTCGTATTCTCCAATCTGCGTGGCGAGTCTCATTTCATGCCCCGTCCTTGTCTTATGCTTTTCGATCTTGTGGACTATGCGCAGTTCACCTGGCATAGTCCCAGAACATCTGTTGATAAGTTCTTGTAACTAGGGAAAATTTTAGGGGCTAATTTTCTATACTTTTTGCAAAAAAAAGATTCGCTAATTTCCATTTTTTTGTAAAAATGATTTGCCCAAATTTTGTAGAATGAAATTATTTTACATAAAAAATCGCAAATTTCTTTTATATAGACTATATAAAAATATTATAAATTTGCATATTTTTACAAAAATATCTCCAAACATTTTATAGATTTCATATTATGGACTAGTGGGATTCGCCAAGGTTTCTGAACTTTAAGATAAATTTCCATCCTTAAAATTTTCCCTCCTTGTAACCCTTTCAAAGCTTTATTGTCGTGCAGTAACTTCATACAGGTTTCTGGGAAATTTGTGAGCATAGAGGGGTCCATTTCCATCTCAGGCTTATCCTTGCTTCCTGAAGTGGATGCCTCAGAAAAGCTCTTCTTAGCTTCCATGAATGCTTCCTAAGCGTGCTCCAAGTGAAACCTAGCCTCTTTCGTCGGCGCCTTGCAAATCCATGTACTGTCTTTTGGTTGTTTCCCTTTGTCATATCCCATCATGATTCCACTCTGTAGGACTATATTTACATTCATATCTTCCTCGTGCGGCTCAAACCTCATCATTTGCAGGTTCTAAGTCGAGGCAGGAGGTAGTGCCCCTTTGTCATGTATCCTAGCTATCAGCATAGGACAATCTTATGTTTCATGATGAAACAGTGTGCAATACTTGCACAATGAGAATGTTGGATTAATGCAATCGTGAGCATAGTGTCTTGGTACTCCACAATTGTATCAAATCAACTATCCTCAACCTCTACTAGGTCCTCCTCCACGTCAGCCTCATTCGCACCCCTGAAATCCTTTCTGCGCCATCCCTGCATTCTAGTCAAGGGGCCACGTTTAGGCCTGAACCCTGTAGGTGGGAGTTATGTCCATCATCAATTAATATCTCCTATAAGTACGCTCATCATGTTGTACTGTTGCAGTGCTTGCACATACTCCTATAGCAAGTGATAGTTGTCCATGGAATGTTTTCCAGCTACCTGACAGACAACACACCATAAAGAAGACACCATGCTAGGTCCTGCTTCAGCTTCTAG
This sequence comes from Pinus taeda, assembly GCA_000404065.3. NCBI lineage: Eukaryota > Viridiplantae > Streptophyta > Pinopsida > Pinales > Pinaceae > Pinus > Pinus taeda. Next base: position 19,037 of record APFE030584570.1, read on the forward strand.
CCTTAAAGGCATCAGTCCTCCTCCTACAAGCTAATTTTTGGAGACCAGGCAATGGCCTTTGTCATGACCCTGACTCTTGCATTTCTAACACCATACCTCTTCGTGGACCTCTAGCCAAACTGCCCTGTCTTGCTTCAGACTTTGCATCTCAAGACAAAAAAATTTCAAGTGCGCATGCATCTACAAGACTCTTAGATTAGGATCCCCTATCGTAGTCTTGTGTAGTCTCATGGAAATCTCCAAGGCCTCTGCGTGAGTTCTTACCTTCTACTACGATAATGCACTCCTTAAGTGTGGTAGGAGCGAAGCCACAAACCACTCGTGATGTTGTCCATCTATGAAATTCATGTTGGCTTCGCGAATTGTACATTTTAGCCTTTGATCTAGTTCCCAAGGCGTCTCACCTAGTATCATTGTGATCTCTTTCAATCCCACAATCAACTATGCTTTAGATTTAGGCCTACTAAATTCCCTATTTAGTGCTACTTGGATGTCCGCTACTCTAGCATTCAGTTTATCCCTGGAGTACTTAATATACTAGGTTAGCACGTGATCTTGCTAAGCACTAACTAGAGTTTCCTTCTTTATGTGATCATCTATAACACCTTGATCTTCCCATACATCCCTCACAATGAACCAGAATTGGTCTAGGTCATCATTTCCCAAGCCATTGAAAAAAGGCAACTTCACTATGTTTGCCATACTGAATCGCAATCGAGGTGGTGGTGGTATGGCCGAAGTTGGAGGTGATGGTGGTGAAGATGGTGACGATGTGGGTAGAGGTGGTATTCGGGGAAATCCTTGTCTAATCAACTGAATAGCACTTCATGGAGAGACCTTCGTGATCCCTTATTCATCCCCCCATAGAGGTGAAATCAAGGGGCTATGCTTTCAGCCCTTATTTCCTTCGTTTGTGTAAAATATTTTGCTTCGCGTAGTCCTGAACAATAAGGTAGCTGCATGACCCATTTTTCACACAACAATATTTTAATCCAAGTATTTAAAAATTTTACAAACTTACCTCGCGGTCCTTTGAAAAAGCATCACTCTACCTCACTATAGCTGACTAAGGTGTCGATGGCGAATTCAGTCACAAATCCTCCGATGATGTGATTGAGCTAATGATTGATAGTGCAGGTGATCATATCCTATGATGCTTCCAACCTTCACACTAGCTATGGGGTCCACACAATAGGATCATCAAGTTTCCACCTTCCTTGGCTATCTTCTAGCTTCCCGATCCACTTGTATTGCTCAGTAGGAAAGGAGGCAAAAAATATTTCATGGATCTCCATAGACAGTTATCCATCCAACCACTATTCTTTTGGTAGTTGCAGGTTTCTATTTTCTTGTGCCATGAACTGTGGGATCGTTCTGCCGAACCAACCTTCGATTTCTTTCTTAGTTGGATTCTAGTGATACAACATCACACATCCCTTATGCAGATTCCGATCCTAGCAACAGAACCATTTGCTGGCTTGAGGGGGCTTAACCTAGGTTTAGCATTAGTTAGCCAAACAAATCTCTACACTACTGGCTCTTTCGACATCAGCCCAGAGAGTGTGGACTTAAGTCTCACCTAAAGCAGTATGGGGGGATGCTGGAACCAAGTTCCCGCACCATTGATATTGTTGTGATGTTGGTTTATTCCAGCTATACTTGCCTTTTCACAGGTTGCTTAGTCCTTTGTTTGAGCCTTCATTACCTTAACGAAAGGGAACAATCACCTTTTGCGCAACCCTAACCTGCATCTTAGAGACTTTCACGCTACTAGGGAAGCGAACTATGATATCTCTCAAACTAGGCTAAGTGGTTTTCTTATCTTATTAACAAGTCTTCGTTAGCTTTGCGTAAACAGATGGTCTCACTTGCGTTCACTTAGCCAATACATTTACATACATTCACACATCATATAAGCATTATATGTGAACTTCATACCCAATATAACAGATGCATAAGAAGGAAATAAATGCACATAGACTATAGAATACTTTTGTTTATTGATAATTCCATAAGATTATAGACTCAACTTTCCCTGCAAACTTAGCTGCAGGGGACGCACACTCAGCTGCGGACTACTATGCCTATGTGCACTCAGTTGTAGAGCCTCTACCTACGCTACAACCCACGACTTAGACTTATACATCAGAGCTATCTCTCATACATCATATCTTCATTGATTCTTCTATGATATCAAACTACTTAGAGATTAGCTTTATTTATACAATCCCATGGTCCGCGGACCATGGGTAGATCTTTTACAGCCGACATCACATTACCAAAATAAGGGCAAACAACCCTATGACTCTTTAACATCTACACGGTCCGCAGCCACAAAATGTGGAGTCTTTACATTTGGATTACAAAATTGGACCAAAATATGGGCTTTTCACCCCAAAATTGCCCTTGGAGGATCTCGCACTGAACATATTTTCTTTGGGATAACACAAATTTATAGAAACATGACACATTATTCCATACAATGCTTCAAAAGGGATCATTTTCAGTGACGCCTAGTAACCATTGTTATAGGAAATTCCAACAACTTTAAGTAATCCTCCCACCTATTGGGATGTTTCATAACATATATGCTTAGCATGTCTTCAAAAACTTGATTGAATCTTTCAGTTTTCCCATCAGTTTGCAAATGGTACAATGTGATAAAATTTTGTTGTATTCCCATTCCCACAAACAATGGCTTCAAAACAATTGAGGTAAATTTTATATCCTATATGATATCACTACCTTGGGCATGTCATGAATTCAAAATATTTTCTTCATAAAGACCTACAAAACTCGTCTAGATTTCTAATTAGACTTCACAAGAATAAAATGTGTAGCTTTTGTTAGTTTATCTACCACTACCATAATGGAGCCATGTTGCCTCCAAGTTTTGGGTAATCTAGTGATATGAATTCCCATTTCCACTCTAGTATAGTAAGTGGTTCAATAATCCTACATGATGTTGGTGTTCTTCCTTCGCTAATTGACATTCTTGGGACCTTGCAAAATAGTTTAAAACATCCTTCTTCATCATATGCCATAAAATTTCTTTCTTAAGTGAAAAAATCATTTTTTGATATCTTGGATGTGATGTGTATGGGTTTTTGTGATATTTAATCAACATTAGTCTTTTAATTTCATCATCATTCAAAATAGAAAGCCTTTTTTTGTATACTAGCAGTCCCTCTTCATTAATTTTATATTTTAGTTGTTGTTTTTAGGGAGTTATGTTCTTCAAACCATCACAAATCAAATCATAATTTTTATCAATTAATGTTGTTGATTTTATCAGCCTTGTGAAATTTGTTTCACTTATGTTTGAATAATTCCTCCATGGCGATTTACCCAATTTCAATTCATGGAATTTCTTATCCCTTCCATCAAAGTAACATCGAGTTAAGTATTTCCCTTTGAAAAATCATTGAAATTATTCTCAATCAACCTCTTTTCCTTCTAAATTATGAAATTTCCTCATTTATTCCAACCACTTGGAGTCTTTTCCTTGTAGCTGATAGGAATCCAACTTGGACTTTAGCTTATACCTATAATTATCGATTAATGTTAAGTACTCGGGACTTTACAGCCTCTTTTGTTTCTCCAACAAAGGGGGGGGTATGATTTTTCTAAATTCCCCATGCGATTCTATTTTTGATTTACACTCTAATTTTTCCTTCATTTTTTTAGGAAATATGCTTCTCTGCTCCCTCTGAGCTTTTCTCCATCCTTTCTACCATATCCTTAACATTTTTTCCATTTAGAGTTTTTACCCTGGTTCTCCTCATCCCTAAGTATTTCTACCATCATGAGGCTTGATTTTCAATTAAATTTTTGATAAGTTTCTCTAAGTCTATGTTGGCCTTCAAGAACTACTCATGTCTTGTAGACATATCTATTTGTTTTCTTCTAAGATTCTCATCATATCTAACAACTCCCTAGACATTGTTGGGTGCCAAACTGGCATACTTTTTCCCTGCAATTTTACTCTCGCTCACCCCTTTGTATCATTTAATTTCACTAATTGCCCTAAATGCATAAGGTAAACCATCTTTGATTTCTTTTATAGAATGTTTAATTAATGAAGTAATTGTCATCAAGAATTTCCCTATGTGATTTACTAATCTTATCATTTCCACAGATCTGGTGGTCAAAGGTTAGGAGTGAAAAACACAAAAGCAAATTCCGAGTTTCTAGTATCATATCAGCGAGCAATGTAACAACATAACGGATTTTAGGCCTATTCTAGAAATTTCTCGTCTTTCTCTCGACAACTAACTAACTGTATAATGATAGAACATTAGCTGCCATCTTGAGAAACAATTTTCTCTATGTATTGTATAAGAAGGGTTTCAATGTTGTGAGTCGGGGTTCATTGTGCAAGAGATTGAGATTGTAACAGAAGACTGTTTAAGCTAATCGAATGCAATTTATCTTGTTGTTTTTTCTATAGACTATGAATCCATCACAACCCTGGTCAAAGAGTTGGGCCCACTCTTCTGGTCAAGTGCTATGTTATTTTCGTGTGTTGATATTTCATATGTGTGAGCTAATTTGATTGTCATTACAGTATTTTAGTTAATTGCTGTGAATGATTTTTATAGTTCTGCAATTAATTCTTAATTGCTGTCATGGTGACTCTTTCATGAACTCTTTTTTTGAATCTAAGATTAGTGATTGACTGTGGCATTGCTACTTGCATATATTTTGCGCATTGCCTTGAACCAACTTACGTACCCAAATTGATAAATTAAATGTGGAAAGGGGTTGAATAGGTATTCACACTCGAACACCAACATGTTGGTGTCATTTCCAGGGAGGCTAACAAGGTGCAAGAACATGATCTACACTGATCTATGGATCAATATCTTGTCTTACGGAGGGAATTTATTGCCCTATTCTAAGTCCCAAGTGTAGTATTTTGTTTTCTTTTCCTTTTGTTTATTTTCTATTTTGATGATTCTGTAGAAACCAAACTTTCATTTTGTGGAGGGAATTGCTACCTTGCTCCAGATCCTAAGCCTTAGTTGTTTTCTTTGGGTTTTCTTTCATTTTATTTTTTATTTTTATGTAGGGGCCACTCTCTTGTCCTAGGGAGGGAAGGAGTTTCCTCACCTTGCTCCAATTATTGAGCTCTAGTTTTTTTCTGCTCCTTTATTGTTTTTTTAGATCATCCTCTCATCTTGGGGAGGGGAAAGAGTTTCCTCGCCCTAATCCAGGTCTTGAGCTGTGAAATTTTTAATGTTTTCTCCCTAATAAATGTATGAATAAGGGTTCAAAGAAGAGGGGTAGAGGATGACCCCAAAGGCAAGGAAGGAAGGATTTGGGGACAAAATACATATATCCATGAAATTATTACAAAAGTTACATCAGAAGCCTCTTGACGAGCTGCTGCTAGGGTGAGGGTTCCCACAAGATAAGAATGACATTCTGTGGAACAACCTATACAACCTCTAGAGGTGGAAGTATCCCTTTCAACGACTGTAGGAGAAATAGGAAAAAGGGCATTAGAGAAAGTAGAGACACTTCCTTTGGTAGCACATAGGGAGGATGTAGCCAACAGAGGGTCAAAAGAAGAAATCCACTCAAGGATTCAAGAAGGAAGCCTCATAGGATTCTCTTCACCACATCATTAGCGGAGTGCTTTAAAATCTTTAAAACTACCATTTTTACACAACAAGAACCTATTGAAGTTCCAAGTAAGTATTGGAGGATATTTATGGCACTGACAACATCTTTAATTGATTTCCCAATTGGGGAAATTATGGGTGATGAACCAATGAAGCCTATTCCAATGACTGCACTGCCAAACATCCATGGGCTTTCCATAGAGGATCAAGACGCTTTCCTGTTCGAGTTTGATATCATTTGTAGAGGGTATGACTATTTCAATGATGCTCGAAAGTTGAAATTTTTTCCTACTATATTAAAAGGGATAGTGTTGCGATGGTTCATGGGTTTAGGCGGGAAAACCATTTCTACCTAGGATGAGATGAAGAAGACCTTCCTAGAGAAATATTAGGATTATCATAAATCCTGGGACATTAAGGAAGAATTTTTCAAGTTTATGTAGAAGGAGGACGAAAATATGGAGGTCTGTGTAGAGTGCTTTAAGTACGCTCTCCAGAGGTCTGGCCACAGTGACCTAGATAAGGATATTTTGAAAATTATTTTTCTCTGAGCCCTGAGGGAAGAATCTTTGGAGCTGCTAAACATAGTAGGAAAGGGGATATATCTAAGGAAGACTTTGACACCATCTATGAACTCTGTATTCAATGTTCAAGAAGAGTTGTAAGGAATAAATAAGGAATCCAAACTTTCAAAGCATCAAGCGGGGGAATCACAAAATCAGAAATTGGGAACGTGTTGGATAATTTGAAAATTGATATCGTAAGTACATTATCCTCCCAAATGGACACATTATAGACAAAGTAGAAGCAGATGAAATTGGAAAGAATGATGGCTTTTTTCTAACCACAGTGTAGAAAGAAACACCCATTGAAGGAGAGTCCATTAGACACTATAGAAGCATGTACTATCTTTGAGAAGAACCACTCCAACGATGCATGTCCATCGCTTCCAAAACTAAAATTAGTATTTCAGGGAACAAATGAGGACCTATATTAGTTATGCTTTATGGGGTCCAAGAAAACATGGCAGCCATGGTCATTAGGTCTAATCTAGGTACATCTCAGGATCATTTTTAGTATTATAACATGAATCCTCAGTCAATTCCTTTCTGGTCTCTATACTATGAATACCCACCATAGCAACCATGGTGTCCTCAACCTAATTCAAGTTCTTCATGGTCTCAAAGTTGGCATAGTCCTGTTCTCCCTACTTCTCAATTCCTTCAACCTACATAGCAACAACAGTTACAAATGCCCTCTAACATCCCCTCCAATAATCCTCCTCCCCGACCTCAACTTCCTATTCAGCCAAACCGAAATCAAAACAATAAGGTCACTCAACAAGTAGACACACTCAACCTTCCTTGATACAACATTTCTACCACAGGGTTTAATGAGATAAGTTTGCGATCTACTTGGGTAGTATATGTTCCTACATCACCCATTATCATTGAAAATCTTGATGATGAGAATCCAGAGTCTCAAGTAGTCGGGGATGAGACAACCCAACCATCTGTAGAACATTCTCCTCCTCATTTGATTGTTACTCAGGCCTGTCAAACCAATCCTCCTTATCCAGAACGATTAGCCTTGAGTAAACTAGTCCCTCAACCGCAATTTTATCTTTTAGGAGAATTGTCAAATTTGTTTGTCAAAATCCCCCTACATTAGGCTATCAATGATGTACCTATTTACACTAAAACTATCAGAGAATATTGTTCCAAGAGACCTGGGAAGAAAACAAAATATTCACTTACAATTCATGTTATAGGGAGATTATAAGACATTATGCTGGGAAAGGCTATGCCTGTAAAATATGGGTATCCTAAGAAACCAATTCTAACAGTTCATATTAATGAGGTGGATATTATAAATGTACTGGTGCATTTGGGTGCTGTAATTAATGTAATCACTTCCGAAACCATGCTTACACTGGGATTACATGACCTCAAGCCAAACCCTACTATCTTAGAATTAGCTAACATATCTATAGTCACATTGATAGGGAAATTGGAAGACATAATTATTTTAGTGGACTCTTGGCGCTACCTCGTTGATCTCCTAGTCTTGCATACACAGTCCCTATTTGGTGGTCATCCCCTTATTTTAGGACAATCGTGGATTGCAACAGCTGATGCCTATATTAGACGTCGATCACAAAAATTGTAATTTCTAATGTGGAAAATATGAAAAATATTATTCTTTATCCCCCTGTAGAACCTATCTCACAAAAAAATCCCAAGAAAAACTCTTTGTCCTTAGATGGGATTGAAATTGAATAGCAGGAACTTCACCCAGTGCTTACTATGGGCCAAGCCCTCTACTTTAAGAATGAGACAGAGGATGATACTATCAGCACTTTGATCAGCAACCCTCATGTTGTTGTACATCCAACTCAACAACTTTTGGAACCAGTCATGAGCTGTGAGATATAGGAAACTATCAAACTGGAAATGAAGGTGAAGACATACTTGTAACAACACTTTTTGATAGTATGCCGTTGGAGATTGAGCTAGGGAAGACATTGATTATCAACCCAAATATTTCACTAGCCCAGATGGAATAGCTCCCTAAGATCCTCGAGAACAGAAAGAAGCTTTCACATAGGATTATACTGGTATGAAAGGTATCCCTATCGATTTGTGTACTCATCATCTTTACATCAAGGAAGATTGTGGACCTGTAAGACAACCTCAAAGAAGGACGAACCCTAACTTGAACAACATTGTCAAGGAAGAGCTTCAGAAGTTATTGGATATAGGATTTATTTACCCAATCTCAGATAGCCAGTGGGTATCGTTGCTGGTCATTGTCCCCAAAAAGAATGGTAAATGGCGGATTTTTGTAGACTACAGGGAGATGAATAAAGCAACCCTGAAAGATCATTTTCCTCTGCCATTTATCAACCAAGTCCTAGTTATCGTGGTTGGAAATAGGGTATTCTCTTTCTTGCATGGGTTTAACAGTTATAACCAAATCCAAATAGCTCCTCAAGATCAAGACAATACTACCTTTACATGCCCTTGGGGGACATTCTCTTACTGAGTCCTTCCGTTTGGTCTTTATAATGAGCCTACTACCTTTCAAAGGGAAATATTGGAGATTTTTTCTGATTTACTCAATGACAGTATTGAAATTTACATGGATAACTTCACGCTATATGGAGGGTCATTTGAAGGAGGATTTTAAGACTTGGAGAAAGTTCTTAAAAGGTGTAAACAAATGCATGTTTCTCTGAGTACAATAAAATGCCATATGATGAGAGAAGAGGGAGTAGGGCTAGGAAATTTACTCTCAGTTGCTGGGATACAAGTTGATCCTACCAAGGTAAAGGTAATTTTGTATTTTCCTGTACCTAAGACACCGACTCAGATACATAGTTTCATTGGTTGTGTTGGTTACTATAGGCATTTTATAGAAAAAGTTTCTAAAATTTGATTTCCACTTTTTTAGTTGTTAACTAAAGATTAATATTTTTTATGGACAAATGATTGTGAAGTAGATTTCGAAAAGATTAAAGAACTAATATTCCAAGCTCCAATCTTATGAGGTCCCAATTGGGATCTTCTGTTTCATATCCATACAGATACCTCTCAGACGATTGTGGAGGCAATGTTGGGACAACAAGGGGAGAAGAAGATATATACGGTCTATTATGTTAGCAAGAATTTAATGTCTGTTGAGTTAAACTATATGGTGACGGAGAAAGATTTCTTGGCTATTATCTATGATGTTAATAAATTTTGGCACTATATTACTAGATATCCTACTTTTGTGCACACTGACCATACAACAATCAGGTATTTTATGAACAAACCTGTAACTCTTGGGCGTATAACTCTTATGAAACCAGCTCAAGAAAAGATAGATCAACGCCTTAGAATTCAGCCTCTTCGAGGGGGAAACCTCCTTTACATTACATAAATGAACAATTCTTGGACAATTCAAATGACAAAGCCTCATTTCTATATATAGGAGTCTAAGGAGTCACAATATAACGCAGCCAACCTAACAATAATAATATAAAGCCACAAAAATAACAATAGAGGGATTCTATGGGGCACAGTAATAACAATATGGGTACAATAAGGGCACAACAATATTAATAAGGGGTACAACTACAATAGTAATGGGGTAATCACTAGTATTATAGGGACCCAACATGCCCCTCTCCTTCAAAAAAGTGTTGTCCTCAACGCTTGAGTAGTTCTGGATGCTTTTGTATAAAATTCTCATCCTCCCATGTGGAACCTTTAGCAGATAAGTTCTTCCACTTGATAAGATACTCTGAAATTGATCGATTTCGTAGCTGTCGAGTTCTTGTCTCTGTGACTGCTTCTGGTTCCAATATAATTTTTCCTTCCTCGTCAAGTTCTAGCAATATTGTTTGAACTGGGAACTTATCGCCTATAACCTTCTTTAAACATGAAACATGGAAAACGGGGTGCAATCGAGAAGCTGCAGGAAGCTCTAATTTGTATGCCATAGTACCAATCTTTTGCAACACCTTGTACGGACCATAATACTTTGGTGATAATTTATTATCCTTCTTAGCTTGCTTGAGGGACATTTGCTTATAGGTTGTAGCCTTAAGAATACCCAATCACCTACATCAAAACTTCTTTCACTGCGATGTTGATCTGCCTGTTGTTTCATTCTATTATGTGCCAACATGAGGTTATCCTTTAAGAGTTGGAGGACTTGTTGTTGATGTTCGATGTGATGTTCCACTGTCTGAACCTTAGAATTTTCTCTTAAATATGATGTGATAGATGGTGGTTGATAGCCATAAAGTGCCATAAATGGGGTCATTTTTGTTGCTGTATGGAAGGAAGTGTTATACCACCATTCAGCCAGAGGCAACCATTTGACCCATTGTGTCTGTTTATCAGATACAAAGCAACGAAGATATCCTTCCAAACATTTGTTTACTATCTCACTTTGCCCATCAGATTGAGGATGATAAGATGAGCTATGAGCTAACTGAGTACCAAGACAAGAAAATAATTCTGTCCAAAAATTTCCACTGAAAATGGGATCTCTGTCACTTACAATAATCTTTGGATTTCCATGTAGCTTTTGAATTGTTTCCATAAATGCAGTAGAAACTATACTGGCTTTAAATGGATGTGATAATGCACAAAAGTGTGCATAATTTGTAAGTCTATCAACTACCACCATGATGACACTCTTTCCCTCAGATTTGGGTAAGCCTGTGATAAAATCCATTGAAACCTCCACCCAACGTTGGCTTGGAATGGATAAAGGTTGTAATAGACCCGGTGTCTTAATTGTTTCAACTTTATTTTGTTGGCAAACCAAACATTCCGC